>PVKB01004987.1:0-115676 GCA_004027205.1 Ctenodactylus gundi | reverse complement strand
TGGCCACACCTGGATGCAGGAGGGACTACTAACTGGGCGGAGACCTGGAAGGATATATAAGCTGCACCTGCCTTCCTGGAGGACTGGGACTAGTCTCAACTTGCCTCCCTGTTTGTGATGTCCTGAGACGCTACCTACACCTCTGCCCTGTACTCTTGATTGCTGCAGGCCACCCCTGAATGGATTGTGACCATCTGAATCTGTGAGCTAAAATACACCTTTCCTAAATTTGTGGGTGTCGTGTATTGAGTCACAGCAATGAAAAAGTAACCAAGACAGAAATTGGTACCAGAAGAGTGGGGTCGTTGCTGTACCTTACCTGATGATGTGGCTTGGAAGTCTTTGCAACCGGTTTGTAGAGGGAATTTGGAAAAGTTTGGGGATGGTCCTAGTCATCATCACCCACAGTAACGCGAAAAGCTGCTACTTTTGAGTGGGGCCCGGAACAGGAGAAGGCTCTGCAGCAGGTCCAGGCTGATGTTCAGGCGGCTGTGCCACTTGGGCCGTACACCCAGCAGGCCCCATGGTGCTTGAGGTGTCAGTGGTAGACAGGAATGCTGTTGGGGCCTCTGGCAGGCTCCCATAGGTGAAACACAACAGAGACCCTGGGGATTTTGGAGCTACAGGATTTAACACTTGCCCTGCCGGATTTAGGAATTGTTCTGGTCCTATTGCCTTTTATTACCTTATCCATCCCTTTTGGAATGGAAATGTTTACCCTGTGCCATTTTATGTTGGAAGTGGGTAACTCTTTGGTATGAACAGGAGCTCACAGCTAAAAGTTTGTCTTACATCTCAGAGGAGACTGTGGACTTGGAGTTTCTTTAGTAGTGCTGAAACTCTTAAGTTTGTGGTGACTCTTGGAGAAGGAGTAACTGCATTTTGCATGGGGAGAAAGACATGTGTCTTTTGGGGGCCAGGGGTGGAATGGTGTGGTTAGGCTCTGGAGTGTCCCCCAAAAGTCTCATGTATTTTAATGTTGTGGATTGTCTATGGAACCACGTGATGTTGGTGGATTGGGGTCTAGTCTGGAGGGGTGGATCACAGTTAAGACTAAAGGCGTGTGAGTTAGGATTAATGTTGTGTAGTGTCCACACCTGGATGCAGGAGGGACTGGTTACTAGGAGGAGACCTGAAAGGATATATAAGCTGCACCTGCCTTCCTGGGGGACTGGGACTAGTCTCAACTGGTCTCAGCTTGCCTTCCTGTTTGCGATGTCATGAGACACTGCCTCCACCTCTGCCTCTGTCCTGTACTCTGGTTGCTGCCGGCCACCCCTGAATGGATTGTGACCATTTGAAACTGTGAGCTAAAATACACCTTTCCTAAATTTGTGGTTATCGTGTATTGAGTCAAAGCAATGAAAAAGTAACTAACACAGCCAATAACATGGAATCTCCGTGTTGTTTTGATTTGCATTTCTTTAATGGTCAAAGATACTGACCATGTTTTCATGTATTTAGCCATTTTTTGTACTTCCTTTGGAAATGTCTATTCACTTCAGTTGGCTTCATCCTGATTGAGTCTTTATCTCTGGGAGTCTAATTTTTTGACTTTTTTTTTTACATATTATAGATGTTAGTCCTCTATGCAAGGAGTAGCTGGCAAATGTTTTTCTCATTATGTCTATTATTTTTTCTCTGTGTTGGTTGTTTTTATTTGCTGTGCACAGGTTGTTGAATTTGATATAATCCCGTTGATGATACTTGGTACTATCAGGTTTTGTTGTACAACTGAGGTTCTGTTTAGAAAATCTCTGCCTATCCCTGTATCTCTTATCTTCCAGCAGATTAAATGATTCTGCTTTAGTGTCTAAGTTTTTGATATATGTATGTTTTGATTTTAGAATGAGGTAAGAGATATGGATCTGCCTTCATTCTTCTATATACAGATAAACACTTTTTCCAGAACCATTTTTAAAGAATCTGTCTTTTCTCCAGTACATATTTTTTGGATTTTTATCCTCTTTGTTGATTGTCTGATGGCTGAAGTTGCCTGAGATTTTTTTCTGCAACTTCAGTCTGTTCCGCAGACCCACCTGCTTGTGCCAGTACCACATGTTTTTAATGATTGTTGCCTTTTAATTAAACATGATATCTGGGATTGTGTTGCCTCCTGCTTTACTCTTGTTGCTCAGTGTTACTTTGGGTATTCTGGATCTTATCTGGTTCAATATAAGTTTTAGAAAGATCTAATGCCATTGGTTCTCAAACTTTTCTGTGAAATCAAAAGGGAAGGAACACTGCCAAACTCATTCACGGAGGCTGGCATTACCCTGATACAAAAACCAGACAGAGACAAAAAATTGAAAATTAGAGACTAATTTTCTTAATTAACATTAACAGAGATGCATAAATTCTCAATAAAATAGTTACTAATAGAATGCAATAAATCATTAACAAAATTATATACCATGGCGAAATTGGCTTCATCCGATGAACTTAGGATGGCTCAATGTATGCATATCAGTAAATATAGTACATCACATAAAAGAAGCATGTACAAAATTTACACATTCATCTCAATAGACACAGAAAAAGCCTTTGAAAAAATCCAATATCCACTCATGATTAAGACTCTGATAAAAATTGCTATAGAAGAACTTTACCTCAAGCTGATAAAAGCCATTATATCAAATCCACTGCCAACCTCATACTCACTGAGGAAAAACTGAAATCATTTTTTTCTAAAATCAGAAACAAGACATGGGTGTTCATCCTAACCTCTCCTATTCAATATATTTCTCAAAACTTTAGCTGCAATGATGAAACAAGAAAAAGGAGGATATGTATATGGAAAGAAGAAGCAAAACTATTTTTGTTTGTAGATGACATAATCTTTTCCATAAAAGACATAGAAATCCTCCCGTAGCAGACATTTAGAACTGAGTAACAAATTCAACATATTGGCAGGATACAAAATCAATACAGAAAAATTAGTAGCATTTCTGTATACCAGCAATGAACTCACTGAGAAAGAAATCAAGGAAAATAATTGACTTCAAAAAATTTAATACCTTGAAAAAAAGTTAATGCCTAGTATTAACAAGCTGACCAAGAAAGTGAAAGAATTCTATAAAAACTGTAGTATTCTGCAAAAGTATTGAAGAGTGCATTAGAAAATGAAAAAAATCAGTATTCCAGATAGGTAGAACATATATTATGAAAACAGCCATACTACAAAAATTGTATACATGTTCAATACACTTCAGATCAAAATAGCAGCATTATTACTTACTGAGTAGAAATATATTGGAAAGTTTGCTAAGAGATGATGGAAAAGGAAAGAATGGTTTCATTCCAGAGAGATTCAAGAGTAGAAATAACATTGCTTGGTGCCTAATTGAATACAGAACATGAAGGAGAGTATATAGTGGAGGCCATATTCCTCTTTCTAATTTTGATAAGTGGGAGGATAGTGCTAAGAATACGTAAGAACTCCTAAGCCACATGCTCTCTTGGTTTACTTCTTTTTTTCTCCATGAACTTCCCCATCTTCTTTACTGAAAATAGTACTTTCTAAGAAGTTTGCAAACAGGTCTGACAAAACTTAAGTACAATACATTGTGCTTAAAGGCGTCTGAGAAGTCTTGGAGCCAGAGAACAGGTGGCGTGAAGAGTGACAACACTAATATCTTAGGTATAAGAAAAAATTTTACTGGAGACTTAAACTAAATTGGTACCTAAGCGTAAAGGAAAGGAGGTATATTTTGTTAAAGAATTTCCAGTTCAATATGTGAAAAATATTTTTCACTATCTTAGAAAAATAAATTATAATAATCAAAAAACTAGTTGGAGACTATGGAGATAAAGAGGAGAAAGACATGATAATCTTGATATCTGACTAATTTAGACTTTACCTGGAAAGCAGTTGCCTAAATTATGTTAATGTCTTCTGCATGTGTCCTTGTCTGTCTCAAATATCTTGAGATACACTATTGCTTCATATATTGGGCTCAGTAGGTAAACTGAAGAGAAGGGCACAGTAGATCATTGAAAGTATCTAACCCTGATGGTGTTAGAGATGGAGAAATGGATCAAAAGAAAGACTGTGCTTACTTCCATTTTGGATGTCGATTTTGAATTGAGTCTTTAAACCAGTACTAGCTAGCAGAAGAACATCCAAGAGCCATCACTAAAAGAATACTGTCCAGCGGAAAGGACAGTATTATGATTTAAACTTAAAATGTTCCCTAAAAGTTGCATGCATTTAGGAGTTGATTGTATCATGAGACAGTAATCCAATATGATTTTATGTGCTGTTAGGAGAAATGGGTTCCTGGAGGCATCACCTGGGAGGCTATGTTCTTGGCTCGGCTCCTCTTTTCTTCTCTCTCTGCTTCCTGGCCACCATGTGGTCAATAGGTCTCTTCCACAATGCCCTTCCATCAGGTTATTTCTTCCATGGAACCAACTGACATAGACTAAAACTGTGAGCCAAAATATACCTTCTATCTTTTAAGCAACATATGCCATTAAAAGTGACTCAGACAGGAGGTGGCAAAAGATGGTAAGTAAAAGTGAGATTCAAAAAAAATGAATCAAACACTTTACTAAGAAAAGAATTAGAGCATTATGTTCTCTAAAGACTACAGGTCTAGGTATATGGGAAAGTAGCTTAGATGTGAGGCCCATGGGCCGTGAGAGGCATACACATTCTCCATAATCTGACAGACAAACAGGGAACATTTATACACATTCATACATAACCAATACACATATACAAATTTCTGTGGTTCCATCAAAAAATAAGAAATTTAAAAATATTAGACACAAACTAGGCCCTAGAGCAAAAATCTGATGGCAGAGTAGAAGCGGACTGAGAGATAAACCAAATGTATCTTACTAAATGTATGCATCAGTGACTGATGGATCACTGCTTTCCCTGTTTCCTTATGAGTTCATTTACATTTGAATCTCTAATTCTACTGTAAGAGATGATGTCATTCCAAATTCTTTGGTTTCTCCTGGCCTACCACTATTTGTAGGTGGATCTGGAGACTGACAAATAAAATCACATTGGTCAAATTGTATTGGATACATCTTGGCTTGAAAACTTTTATAGTCTGTATTAAAGATAACATTATTAAATACATTAGAAATTTCTTAAGATCTTTCCTATGAAATTTTTGCTAAGTATCTATAGCCTAACAAAAATTTAGAGATTTACAGAAAATTGTTTGAAAGAAAAGATAAACTACTATAGAAGAAGAAAAAAGGAAAAAAATAGTGTTGCCTTCATGGAGTTCCTTTTCTTTTAGAGTTTTCATTTTTTTATTGGATTTTACAAAGAGTATCCTTTGCCAGCAGGCTTCAGAGCGGAGTAATATGATTGAAATATTGACTGTTAGGCTTTAAATTTGTGTATATATGTGTGAGTGAAGGTGTATGTGTGTGCAGGAGAGAGAGAGTCAGAGACACACAGAAACCCATGAAAACAACAGCCACAAACACAGCAGATGCTACATGTCTAAATTCAAAGCTAAGACTGCCTGTTGAGATGAACAGTCTTTCTCAGGGAGATAAATCTTGAGTTATTATGCCTCAATTTTATCTTCAAAAAGCATGCCTTATCACCTTAATTTTGATTTCATGACATGACTGCTTACCTTAGATGTACCGAGAACATAAATGTGTTTTCAAATTAGTTATGTGAAATGTATGTGTGTTTGTATCAACAAACTTTTATTTCAGAAAGGAAATCAGTTGACAAAGTTCATTAAACATTCTTATTAGGATGTTCTACTAGCTTTTGAAAGTATCCTTTATGAAGGTAAACATAAAATACTTGCTAGACTGTCCTGGCATAGATATTTGTGACAACATTTTATGTGTCTCTAAAGCTTAACATGCTTCAAAGCCTGGTGGTTATTTGGCTGCTCCAAGAAGCGATGAGAGGGGCTGGTTCACCACCTTGTTAAGCATTTCATCTCTTTCCATGCACAGGTCAATTTAGAAAATGTCAGCTGTGTGAGTTTCAAATAAGGCCAATTTTATTTGTGGTAGTGCATTGAAATATCACTTTCCATTACTGCATTGCCTTATATGCTGATGTTAAAAAAGTAGTTGAATGTGAACGTGGTTACAATTCTTGTTAACTACATGAAGCAGTTCACATTATATCCACCTTCTCATAGCAGTATACACCTTGATCTCTGGAGTATCAACAATCACCACAGGGCTCTTCTACCACCATTTTATTTTGATAGGTAAAATTATGCATCACAACATATCAAAGAAGTAAAAGTACATATGGCCTTTACAAATGATAATTTTTTGCTGGGTGATTGTTATGTAATTATCATAACAGATCCCTATGAATTACATATTAAATTCTATCTACATAAAAGTATAAGCCCCTGTTTTAGATTAAAAACTCAGATAACTAAAACTATGAATAAGTAACTTATCACTTTATATTTGGTTGATGGTTTATACCTTTTTATGCCTTTGATTCTCACGACACACCAATGTGGAGGATTATGAGGCCCACTGAATTTAAATGTTACAAATCACACACCTAATGGCAACATTAAAACTAAAACCTGGTCTCATGACTTGCAGTCATATAGCCTGTGGTAGTCAATAAAACGGCCATGAATATTTCATTTCCCCTTGCAGCTATATGGGAGCTTTGTACCTCCTTGCCCCTTTGAAGTTAGGGGAGGTCATAAGACTTCTTTGGCCACTGCAGTGCAATCATTAATGACTCATTTCATTTCTTGGTCAAAGCATTTAATTGCTAATGTTCAGTCCAGCTTTTTATTTATCTTTCTTTAGCAATGTGGTAGCATGTTTCTAAAAGAGTCCTTTTCTCCTGGTTCTTTGACTGATTTCCTTACATAGAGCCTCAACCTTATCAACTTACATTGATTGTGAAATCTAAATAATAAATAAGTCCATGTTGTTTTAATCCAATAGATACAGGGTGGGTTATTTTGTAATGACATCATCTATCTTACTCTTACTTACAGATACAGCTTCCTATCTGTCTAAGGACTACTTTTGCATAGGTTTGTCTGTAACATTCTGTGGCCACTCTCAGCTCTGAGCAATTTGGACTCGGTAGGTTGCTGAAAGAGTGTTGGTGTGCCCTATAGTCTTTAAGTGCAGTAGTAAACAAATCATAGAGCCAGTCTTTGGTAGAATGTCACAGGTTCACTAATTCTACCTCCTACTGTAAGAAGGCGAACATTTTCTTTTTTCATATGTGCTTTGCATTGAAAAGAAGATATTTGATGTTAAAAGCGAATGTGAAACGAAGTAGAAAAAGAGAAGAACTTGGAAGGTTCTCAATGCCATGCGTTTTGAGATGGTCTTGTCCTATAATAAGTGCATTTCTCATATCATCTATGAGAAATAATGTATAGGAATTAGGAAAGGAGCCTACTTATCTTTAGTATCACTTTAGAACCAAAAAATTATTCTATAAAGATAGAAATAGGTTCCTCTGAATATACCTGTCTTGAGAGTGAAAATGTCAGATATCATTACCAAATAAAAGAAGGTAGTAGCTACCTTCTTGAGGCCATAATTCAAAATTCAATGATATTTCCCTTCCAGATTAAAAAAAAAACTATTTTTACCCTTCTTCAATCTGACCAAATCATTCAAAAGTAAAACACAGGAGAACCTATACGTTCTTAGAATCCTATACTTTATATATGGGAGGAGCCTTAGAAGTCCCTTGGTTCAACTTGTTTTTTAACAGAGGAAGGGGGTACAAAAAGAAGAGATTTGGCTCAGCCCATTCATAATTACGTTTCTTGAATACATGCATATGCCCATCAGGATTCACTTGTGCTTAATAAAATATAAAACATATCTCATGTCCTAGCTCCTAGCTTACACATCTTTTTAGTAGCCTGAAACATAAACTAAATCCTCTACATGTTGATAAATGATGATGATGGTGACGATGTTAAATCACTCATAGGCTTCTAGAATGACAAAGATATAGACACTCAGTGTCTTAAGATTCAAACGTGCCACCTCTCCATATGTTGGTCAAGGTGTAAGCAGCCTTAGGGCTCTTACAGTGATCCATATTGGGATGCCTACAAGCTCTTTCCTCTACTGCTTCTCTGCTCTGCTGGACTGCTCTTGTCCACGTAGCCAAAGATGATAATCTTAACCCATGGTTATAGTTGTTATAGCAGCTTCACATGTTACTCTTGCTTCATAACTATTTCTATGTGGCTTACTCTTGGGAAGCATTGCGTTAATTCAAATGGAACAGCACATTGAAATTCTCTTTCTGTCGAGTAGAGCACTGAGGGCTAAGAGCATTGTTGATAAGACACATCTTGCTATGTGAACATGACAGGAGGGAGGCCCGATGGAGAACTAACTAGCCCATAGAAAACTACTCTCCCTACTTAAGTGTATGATGATACTTTGGCATTGCCTCTAATTTTCTTTATTCCCTGGAGTATATGGTGAAACCATGCTTTAATTTTCAGCCTATAGATCAAACTTCAATATCAGGTTTTTAAAAAATCTTTTTCTCCATCAATAGAAATGAATATGTTCCAAGAATCACTATGTCCACTTCTCCATCATGGTAAGAGCACTTGGTCTGTTACTAATGATACTTTAAGCCATATGAGTATTTATTGTCATCAACTTATCCTGGATAAAGCCAATATTTCTCAGACTTTGAATTTTCCCCTGCTATTGAAAAACGAACACCTAGAGACAGAGAAGAAATTGTTAAAAAGAGAACTGTTCCAACATTACTAAATCTTCTGAATAAAAGTGCTGAACCTGCACTAAGTCAGTAGATGAGCAATGTGCCGTGCGCTAGCTCCCTACACAGATTCAACCAGTAGTCATCTTGACAGTTCAGAAGGCTTAGCCTACTCACTTCTGTGAAAAAACTAATATTCTGTTAGGGAACTGAGATATATTTATGCAGAAGAACACTAATGCCCAGTACCAACATGACCTTGCTATCTGTTTGGTAATTCTACTAATTGGAAAAACTGCAGATGTGCCCCAGATGTAGCAGAAAGAATGAGAATGTTACAAATGAATATAAACCACCCACTGTATTTCGCTCTGATCTGCAGTTACGTGTTCTGTGGTTTCAGTTGTCCATAAATGCACTTTTCTGAGATTAGCTGCAATCCAAAACTATTAATCATTATTGTAGGTATGGATGGATGGATGGGAAACATACTGTCCATGAAAATTCGGTACTATCTGTGGTTTCAGGTGTCCACCAGGGATATTGAACTAGCTCCTCAATAAATAAACTGGACTACTACATATAGTTAAAGAAGACAAGTTTCAAAAATTTCTTCATTCAACAAAATTTGATCAGGTGTGTTTTACAGGGAAGGCATTACATTGAAAATGGAGGTGAAGATTAAAAAAATCTCATTATTTTTTGGGGTAGTCCTGGGTTACGTACATTGGTAAAAATTACTCCTGGAAATAATTGCCCAAAAATAATACCTAAAACCTATTTTAATATTCTCACGGAACCTAGGGTGAGAGTAAAAAATATGACTTCCATTGCTCTGAATGTATATGAGACTTGAAGTGCTCAAAATTTCTGAGTTATCGAAAAATATTCACTTTCTTCGTACGGTGCTTACTTTATAACCATTTGTTATCGCAGAAAGGCTAAGTTGTTTTAACCAGATTCCACATACATGGTTATGGAGCAATGAATATATATGATTATCTCACATTGAAGATTGTTTCAGAAACAAACTGTAGTTTTTGAGGGTGGAGTCACTTAATATGTGCAAGATCAAGTAATATGTCAACCATAGAAGTTGTATAAGGTAAAGATTGTGCCTTCAAGATTTGATTTTCTATTTTAGTATTTACATCTGACATTTTTCCTACAGTTATCTTTAGTTACGTTTTAAATCATTTGAAATCACAGCGACTAACACCCTTTCTGAAGTAATACAACCTGCCTCAAGGACATTGAAGTGTTTCCTTTTTAGTTTTAGCTCATCAGATTCCAAATACTAATGGTCAGGAGACAGAGAAGTCATGAAAAATCCTGATACAGGTGTTACTGGAGCTCGGTGGCCTCTTCAAAATGCACCACTGGCAATTACAAAGGACAGAAATACCAAATTCCAATATCAGTACTTATGCAACAACTTCACTGGCAATATATCAGTGATTTCTAAATTCTCTGGATTGGATTCTTGCTTTGAGTCTTTCCACAGTCACATTATCAATAAATAATTGTTGAGTAAATATATGAAGAAATAAGTCTGTGTTGCTCTTTAGCCCATGTTGTGAATATATCGTATAATTGAGGTCCATTTTATATTGAAGGCATTCTGCTTCTTCAGGGATTGAGTCCCATTGGCCAGAAATTCTAGTGACTGGCTATTGGCCTTCTGTTCCAGGCAATAATGGTAGAGGTAATCTCTTGGCATTCGCTAACTGCTGGACTTTTGCCTGGTGTGACTGTCCTCTGGATGAGCTGCCCATTCAAGGGAAATTTTTCCTGGCTAGTTTCATTTCAAACACATGAGGAATTATCATAGCTAAAAGAGGGTACTTTTTTTAAATTTCAGCTGACTTCATGTCTGTCATGTCAAACCAATGACTTCAGTCTCTCAGGGGACAAAAAAGATAAAATCTATGGTGATTTTTCAACACACAAAATACATTCACATGAGGAAAACAAAAGCTTAAGTAACAACCATGTTTAAAGTGGTTTTTTTTTTTTAATGCCTTTAGTTATAGGCCATATGTGGTGGCACACTTCTGCTGTCCTAATACTCTACCAGGCTGAAGCAGGAGGATCACAAATTCCAGCCCAGTCTAGGAAATGTAGGGACTTAGGAATAATCTTTTAATTTAAAACAATAGAAAGAGGCTGGGATATAACTTATTGTAAACGTCCTCAATTTGATCCCGGGTACTGAAAGAAAATCTTAAAAGAAATAACTGAACACAATTACTTTTTTATTTCTCCAAGGAAATACTAGCAGACTGGCTTCTTCTACCTTAGCATTCAGGAATTTGAAATATCAAGCTGGGAATAAATAAGGATAACAACGAAACAGTATCTTTTCTGCTACTTCTATTTACTAGCTGTACATTTACTTTTACAAACTAGCATTGAGAATATTATGAGACAGACAGTAAGATAAATGCTGTTTATTATTATCCTACTCCTCACAGTAAATCTGTGCAACAGGTATTACTACCTGCCCTAGTGTATCTTCTTATGCTGATAACCCAGTACCACAGGTTGGGTAACTTATAAAGAAGGATGTTTATTTTTTCTCCACTATTTTTATTAATATACAAATGTAATACATAGTATTTACAATGAATTTGGGTGTTTCGTACACCTATGTATCACATCGACTTCACAATCCCTTCCCATCTTCTACCCTCCCACCCCTCCCTATCCCTTCCCCCGACTCCGGCTATCACTTCATGTGGTTCCAAAGAATGTCTGTGTTCTGGGTTTTCCAAGTCAGAGAAACCATGCAGTGTTTAACAAAATAATCTTCCGCGCCTAAGTTCATTTCACTTCAGTCACCACTGTAACTCACCTTCCTATTCCTCTAATGGGTCGCAGTAGTTGAATCTTGATGCCTCTTCTCTGAATCCAACCAATTCCTTTTTTTGGGATATTTACCAAAAGTTTTTTTTCTATATTTTTGCAACAACAGCTAGAGGAGAATGATCTGAGAAAATAGTATGTTAGTAATCAGTGAAATATGAGTAAACAAGTTATGAAAGTTAAAAAATTCTGAAATAACTAAATTTGCCTTCATATCTGTCACTTTATTTATGTGGTATAGATTTAAGTTCATTTAATGTAGCAATGTGATACAGTTTTAATTTTGTTTTATTGTGACAGTTTACTTATGTCACTGATGAAAATTTATCCTAAGGAAACTGATTGATGTAATATTCAGCTAAGGCATTTGAAATTTAATTTTTTCTTCTTTCTCAAATTTACTAGGCTTTTGAACTACATGCTTGTAGTTACTTTCTAATGTGAACTGGTGGGTAAGGTCAGGTTTAACAATAACAACAAAGATATAGTAAAAATATAGGATGTTTATGTTAATTCACAGTGTGGTCAAAAGTCGAGAGGTCAATCTAATGATGACCTTCTTGTTGGCAGAGTCCCAAGGAGGTAGAGACGTCACATGGAGACAGGAAGCCCACAGGAGACCAGTCCAAACTAGGTTTTATAGTAGACCCACTCTAGATATAACACATTAATCCATTAATCATAAGAATAGATTAATCACTTCACAAAAGCAGAGCCCTAATCACCCCTCAAAGCTCTTCTTCACACCTCTTGATATCTCACAATGGGATTTATATTTCAACATGACCTTTGGAGGGTATAAAACATATTAGGCTGCAGTGTCGCCCTGCATAGCCCTGCTAATGTTCGAAAAGCAACATTAATTTGCTCATGATCACATTGAGCTTGAATATGTGAACTCAATACTCAGTGCAGATTTTAACACAGTCTGTCATCCATTAATCCATTTCGCCTCAGAACATCAACAAGATGGCAAAAGTGTTGCAAAGTAAAATAGTTAGCTCTTTTCTTAAGCTCAAAGTATATGATTTGTTATGGCGCAATGTCCTGACAGACTATTACATTTGATAGCTAAGAGGCCAAGATAATCTTTGAAGGCAAAGTCTGACACTTCCACCATGCCAAGCACGTCAAAGAACATGACACACATTTTGCCTTCTTTGAAATATTTTAACATAGATTGCTGTGTGTGTGTGTGTGTATGTGTGGACTAGTGATCAAGCCCAGGGCCTTCACAGTGAACTACATTCCCATCCCATTTCTATTTTTTACCTTAAGGCAGGGTCCCACTAATTCGCTCAACTGCATGAGCTGTGCTTGAACTTTCAATCCTCCTAACTCAGCCTCAGAGAATGCTGGGATTAGAGGCCTGCACTATGAGGCCTGGCTCACAGATTGTGTTTCAGCCTTACTTGGTACAAGTTAATAAAACCAGCTTTACATTCTGCATCCAATAGTTGGTATATACAATACTAACATGGTTCAATGAAGCATTGATTGATAAATTATCCTGTGTGCTTTCCTTCCTTAAGCCCTTACACTGTAAACAATAAAATCAGGCTAAAATAAATGGAACAAAGTGTTCATATGGGCATCCTCAGTGACATATAAAGAAATAGACTTGGAGAAGTATATTCTTGTGAAATATATATGCTTGGGTGCTGTTGGGAGGAAGAAGGCTAAAACCCCTGTTAAACTACATACATAGCCTGTTAAATTATATATATGTGTGTGTACTCCAACAAGGGCTACTTAATCTGTGCCCACCAGCTGAATTACTACACAGGTGCTAAAGAGTATGTATACCTTATTTCACTTAACAAGAGGCTCCTGGCAATCACTGTGATTGAGCAATCCCAGGGACAGCTCTGGGTCTTGTTAATACAGCACTGTTGACAATCACAGCAGAATAGCCTGAATTCTGAAAGAAAAGAACTAGCTGAAGACAAATTCTTAACACAAGTACCTAATGGCTGCAGGACAGAACAAACAAGTGTGTCAAACCAAAGAATTAAAAATGAGAACCTCCAGGCTCCCTCAGGATTCCCAGGAAGTTAGACAGAAAAAGGATTCCCAGGAGAACCTTTAAAGGAAAACACTTTGGCAAATCTTTTAATATGATTGCTTTGAGAGGAATTCTATTGTTTCTAATTTGCCAATTTTATACAATTTAAAGCATTTCATGGACATGGAAAAAGAAATTTAGAATCTCAATTTTCCATACCACTAAGTAGAAGAGAGTAACATAATTTAAGTGGAAGGCATGATGAGAGAAAATATATTGAGTATTAAATTATGTTGACTTGGAAATGTATCCTGAAATACTTTTTTCTTCTCTGACCCACCTTTATTTTTGTTGAGACTAATATCTCATGTAGTTGAAAGTTCCTGGATACACATCAGCTGGCATAGGGCAGGGAACCAAGAAGCAAAGGCGTAACCCAGAGTATGGGATGGACCATCTGCTGTAGATGTGTTGTAAAAGGATTAACTGCACACAGTTGTGCTGGTCTTGACTCTATTGCTACATTCATTGGATTTCTCTTCCATAGCTAAAATCTAACATTAATAATTTGGTTCCTTTCTGGCTTGGTGTGGCGTTGCATGCCTGCCGTCCTACCACTTAGAGAAGCTGAGTCAATAGGATCATAAGTTTGAATCCAACCTGGAAAATTTAGTATCGTAAGGAAACCTTGTCTCAAAATTAAAAAAAAAAAAAGAAAGAAAAGGGCTAGAGATGCATCTCAGTGTGAGGCTCCACTTTCATTTCTCCAGTACCAAAACAAAATGTTCTTTTCTGCACTTTAAAAAAAGGATGTTGACAATTATTTATCTGTTTATTATGAAAATCATAAGCACGGATAGTAGGAAATTTGGAAAATACATGAATGATCAAGTAAAAATTATGGTTTAACTATTTAAAGTTGGTAGCTATTAATATTTCAATGTATTTCTATACAGTTTTCATATATAATTATAATTGAAGATAGATCATAAATTTCATATACGTATATTTACTATTCTTCCAGTTTTACTTAATGTTTTAATCACATTTTATGTAGGTACCTAAACTTTCGTCAGAATCAAACTGAATTATATGTGTATGTGTTTTTTAACCACTTGGATGTACTGTACCATAATATAATTAGGCCACATTTGTTAGGCATTTAAGTTTTGTCTAATTTTTCACTAACATATGAATATTATTATAAATAATTTTAAAATTACATTTCTATTTCTTCAGGTTGAGGTCCTAAATATTAATATTAATAATAATGAAAAGGTATATTTTTATTTTCTTGAAAACAGTTAAGCCACTTTCCAAAAAGGTGATATAAACTTACAATCCTTTAGCAGTGTACAAAATCGTGTGCCTCTACTTTATGATGCAAGTTCTAGCATCCACATATGCAAACATATTTAGATGTAAAATAAGATTTTAGTTATTTATTTAAGATTTAGGTTTATTGACTTTTGTACATTGTATATCAATCTTTTCATTATTTTAATACTGTTCCATTTAGTCTTTTGTTTATTAATATTTATCAATTTCTGGGACTGGAGATTGTTTCAGGGCCTTACATACCGTACCACTGAAATATACCTCTACCCTGTACCTTTTCTCTGCCAATGTTTTTTTTTTTTTTTTTCATGTCAGGATTTGAAAGATTGAACCCAGGGTCTTCACATTGAGTTACATGCCCAGTTCTTTTTAGTTTTTGTTTTGTTTTGTTGAGCCATAGGTTTTCTCTGTAGTCCAGCCTTGTCCTGGACTCACGATAGAGCCCCAGGTGGCCTTGAACTCACAGCAATCTTTCTCTCTCTGCCTCCTGGGTTCTGGGATTACAGGTGTGTGCCGTCATGTTCAGCTTTTTAGTTAAGTTTTTTTTTTTTTGAGTGGGTCTCACTGTGTCATTGAATTGCTCATATTGAGCCCCAACTTCCAATCCCTCTTGCCTCAGCCCCCCCAGAATACAGTGATTTCACCAGGCGTGGCTATTTTTTTAAATTTTATCATAGCTTCTTGAGAAGTAATTCACATACAAAACTTCACTCATTTTAAGTATAAAGTTAGATAAGTTTTGGTAGTCGTGTAACCATCATACCATCCACGCATCTCCATATAAATGCCACACTCAAATAATGTAGCTTTATAGTATGTCTTAAATGCTAGTATTTAAGTCTTCCAAATTTGTTTGTTCTTTTCCAAAATAACGTTGGATTTTCAAAGTCCCTTGCATTCCATATAGATTGTAGAATCAGCTTGTCAATTTCAACTATAAAAAAGCATACTAGAAATTTATAATTGTATTGGATATATGCATCCAAGTTTGAGATAATTGATACATTAACAGCATTAAGTCTTCTATTAAAAGAACAAGAAATAGCTTTCCACTTATTTGAATATTTTGTAATTTCTTTCCAAACTGTTTTGTGGTTTTAAATATACAAAGTGACACATTTTGTTAATATATCACTAGTTATTTCATGTGTTACACTCTTGAAAATAATATTTAAAGGGAATACTTCAGTCATTTACTTTTAAGTATAATGTGAGCTGTAGATTTTTCACAGATTCTATTTATCAAGTTGAAGTTACTAACTTGTTGATATTTGTTTTATCGTGAAGGTATTGCATTTTATAAAATGCCTCTATACATTTATGTGATTGTGTAATTGGTTTCTTTTTTACATTCAAATAGTGAATAATTCATTAATTCTTAGAGTGACACAATAAAATTACATGGGATAAATCCCATTATTCATGAAATATAATCACATAAGAATTTTATTTCAATTTCATTGGAATCAATATGTTTATGATCACGTGCAATGTAGTTGTGTACATCTTATTTCTTACAATGTCTTTTTCCTGGCTTAATAACTTAGTCATATGGGTCTCATAAAATGGTGCCATCTTGGGTCCATCATGCTCAATGAAATGGACCCCGCATAAAAGACGGAGTATAGATGGGTGTCCCTCTTGTGAAATGCACATAGATAATAGCATGAAAAGTCCCAACATGAATGACAGGATAGAGTGGAAATGGTCAGCTAGGAAAGGGATGAACCTCTGAAAAAGGGGTGGGCACAGGCCTTCACTGGTTCCCCAAACCCAATGTCTCTAATGTGTGTTTGGAATTCACGTATTTACAAAATTTAAAAATTTAAAAAGAGTTAGGAAATTTTCATTTCTCTACCATTACTTAATTTGTATTCAATGTTATTAATTTTCCCTATGAATTAGAGAAAATTGATCATTGGAGCTGTCTGAGTTTGAAGGATTTTTTTTGTCCTTTTTATAAAGACTAAACTGAGATATAATTGACATACAAAAACTGTATCTGTTTAAAGTATAAATTTTATGAGTTTTGACGTATGGAATAACTTATAAAGTCAACATGAACATAAATGAATATGTTATCACATAAAATTTTGCACTGCCTCTGCCTTCCATACTTAGGGAATGATTGATCTGGATTTTGAGGCCATAGTGCTTTGTGTTTTCTATAATTTTCTAAAATGCAATCCTAATTTTGAGCATTTTGACTAAGAAATCAATTTATTTACTGAAGAGATCAGACTTACTGAAGACACCTTATGTTTTTCAGTGTAAGTGTTGGTAATTTCATCTTTCAAGGAGTGTGACTATTTGATCAAAAAGTTGTACTTTAAAACTTGTTTATTTTATTCTGTAATTATCTTTTTAGTGACTGTTAAATGCATAATGATATCTCCTACTTCTTAATATTTTTATGTCTTATTGGTTCAATTTTGAAGTAGTTCCTTATAATCCATTGAATTTTAGTAGTGTCCATGGTAATTTTACTCTTTATTTCTAATTTCATTGACTTCAAATTTTTCTTTTTTTCTTTTGATTAGTTTAGCTACAGATTTATCAACTTTGATTATTCTTTTGAAGAACCAACTCTTTGATTCATTGATCTTTCGTACTATTATTGTTTTTTTCAGTTATAATTTCTTAGCTTCTTCTCTGATCTTTGTCATTTCTTCTGCTACTTTTGGTTTACATTGTTCTTATTTCTCTAGAACCTAGAGGTGCACCATTTAATTATTTATTTAGCATTGCCCTCTTTTTTTAATGTGTGCCCTCATATATCTATAAATTTTCCTCTTATCACGGCTTCCATTCTGTCTTACAAATTCTAGAATTATGTGCTTCCATTGTTGTTTGACTCTAGAAAGTTTTCTTATTTCTTTCCTAACTTCTTTTGTGACTCAGTCACAATACTATATAATATATAATAATATATTGTGATAATATTGTTCAATAATATATTTAGTGTCCATGTATTTGTGTAATTTTGCAGTTTCTTTTGCTACTGCTTTCTAGTTTCATTTTTTATGACTTGGAAGTATTCAAAGAATTACTGAAACTCTATTGTATGTATTCAAATATGCTTTATGGCTTATTTTGGAAAATGTCCCATGTGCTGCTGATAAAAATAAAGTGTATTTTATTGATATTGGATGGAACACTCTGAATATCAGTTAAGCTCAGTTGTTTCATAGTACGATTTAGTTCTAACATTTTTGTTGAATATTTTGTCTAGTTGGCCTTTCTATCTGATAATGTAGTATTGAAGTCCCCTACTATAGTTGTATTGGATCCCATTTGTTCCCACATGTCCAGTAGTTTTTGTTTTGCATAATTGGGTGCACCTAAGTTGCGTGTGTATATATTGATGAGTGTGAACTCTTCTGTTGGATTGTTCCCTTAACCAGTATGTTATGTCCATTTTTGTCTCTTTTGGTCTGTTTTGGTTTCAAATCTACTGTATCTGAGAGTAGTATAGTTATCCCTGCTTATTTTCCGGCTCCACATCCAAGTACATGAAGTAATGATTGTCATCCTTTGTTTTGAGTATCATTTTTATGTGTAAAATATGTCTTCTGCAAGCACCAAACTGTTGACTTTTTTAAATCCTATCAGCCAGTCTGTGTCTTTTTTATAGGTGAGTTATGACCATTAAAATTAATCATTATAGTTGTGTTATATGTTTCTAAAGCCTGTCATTATTATGGTGCTGCAGTGTTGATTCTCCTGTGTTTCTTTTTTCCTTCTGTCTTCCAGCTGAATCGTGTGGAGCCACCAATGAAACCATTCTTCACCATCATATTGGCCCCACCGATTATATGTAGCATTTTTGTATCAACTGCTCACTTTGTCCAGACTTTCTTTCTGTCTGTATTTCTCACTTTACATCCTTTACATTTTTGCTTTGGGAATGCTTGTAATCTCCTGTTGATTTCACTCATAAATGAAAATTTCCTCTTAGATATTGTACTTTTCATTTTTATAAATTACTTTTGCTTCTTTGTATCTTCTGTTTCCTTATGCAGATGTTTTATAATCTTAAAGGTATTGAGTGTATAATATTCAGTTTTACTGTCCTTTATTTTTATTCTATAATTTTCTTTGATTTTTCATCTTAGAATTGATAGATATTTTTGTCTTTATGCTCACCTTTTCTTAGAGAATATAATTTTGTTTTTAGACACTGAAATTTATTATATTCTTTTAAATATTATTGGACTATGTTAACATATATATATTTTTTTTACTTGGAATCAATTTTATGCTTTGAGGATTGCTCTTGAAATTTTAGTTTAGGTCAACAGAAATCATTTTCCTCACTATTAATATACATATACAATACATAATGTTTACAATAAACTTGAATATTTTGTGCACATATATATCACATCAAATTTGCAATCTCTTCCCATTTTTGACCCTCCCACACCGTCTGCATCCCTGTCCCCAACTCCAGCTGTCACATCATGCGGTTCTATAGAATGTCCGTGTTCTGGGTTTCCTAAGTCAGAGAGATTATACAGTACATAATGTATTTTACATTCTGCATCTGAATCATTTCACTTCACTCACCTACTCTTTAGCTTAGTTTCCTGTTCCTTGAATGAGCTGCAGTAGTGTACTTCTGGCGAGTATCTCAATAAAACAAATTTTTAAATGTTTATTTAATTCTAATTTCACTATTTACTTCTCTTTTCTTTCCTAGTAATATCTTTGCACCTCCTTATACTGTTTTCTCTATTATCCTTTTATACTTTCTTTCAATTTTTGTTCATTTCATACCTGGCTAGTTAGACCTTAGCAGTGTTTGCCTTCATTATTTTTGTAATATAAACATTTAAAATTATGAACTTTTCTTGAAAGACACTTTCCTACATCTTGTAAACTTGGATGTGCCATGTAGCCACTGTCATCTAGTTATACTTATGTTTTACATTTTTGTGACTTTTTCCTTTGACCCTGAAGGTGCTTTGTTAAAATTTCCATGTATAAGGACTTGGGATTATTTTATATCTTATTTATTAGTTTTAGCTAATATTATATTATTTTATTTATTTTGTTAGTAGCGTCTAACAATTACCGTGGGGACAGAGAATGTTGTGTGTGTAATACCAATTCTTGAGATTTTCGTAAGATTTGCTTTATGGTCTACCACATGGTCAATATTTTAGTAAAATGTGTCTGGACAGCAATTTAGATTTTCTAAGGGTGGAATGAAGTTTTTACAATTTTAATGTTTTAAACGGTAGTAATTTTAAATAAGAGAATAAGATACATTAAAACATTCTTTTGTTGTAATCCATTGGTCTGTGTTCAAAAGCAACCCTTTTAAAGCATAAATTGATATGCATTAACTTATATTTTTACTAATTTTTTGTTTTCCTGCATTGGCTTAGCATTTTCAAGATGTTTCTAATTTATTTCTGTATAGAAATATAGATCTAATTTTATTTTTAATTGGTATGTGCTTAAATTGCATAACCTTATAATCATGAAGAGAATAATGGTTATGACTGTGTTATTGATTTCTAATTCCACATTCAACAGAAATAATTCTTAAAGATGCTTCATTCTTCCCTGAGTTATCTATTCTGACCTATGAGAATTCTTATGCTAATACCATACTATTCGGCTTCCTTTACTTTAATAACTCATTTTAGTAATTGGAAGAAAATGTCTTGTCTTATTATTCTTTTTTTAATAGCAAAACTCTTTATTTTGTTTAGCCAAAAAGCATTAATATAGAATGGCTGTCAAGGGAAAAAGTCACATTGAGGGAGATAAATTAATGAAATATGATTAGTTGAAAAACCTTGATAACGTAACTTCTATGTTGCTATAACATCACAAAATCATGGGAAGTTTTTTGATCTCATAAAAGCAAAGACTTTCTTTGATGACTAAATATAGCAAAATAAGTCTCAAATTTATACTCTCCTCAACATTTCCCCTACGACCACATTATAACCCAATTACAAAGTTTTTCAAAATCTCTTCTGTTAGAAAAATGATGTAGTCATAAATGAATGAATAGAAATATTTCTTCCACCAAACAGGTTTGCAAGAGTTAAGGGTAAACATTATGGAGATATCTTATCGCTGGAGTTTAATATGCTGATGAGCATATGAACAAGGCTAATATATTAGGAATAAATCAAGTAGCATTTACCTGACAGTTCTCTGTGATCTTAACCTTTGTCATAGAGTTGCTATGAAAACACAGTTAAAAAAAAAATCTAAAAATATGATATTAAGAAATGTCGCATCTGTTTACATCAAAAGTTTTGGTCATAGTGGAGATTTTTCATTTTGTTTATCTGTGTCTTGTCCTGGATTTATGTCAGGGTGATATTTTGCTCATAAAATAACTTCAGATATTTTTCCTCCATTTCTGTCTTTTGGAAGAAGTTAAGGATAACTGGCATTCAGTGTAAATATTTTATGAAATTTAGATTGAAGTCATTTGGTGATGAACTTTTTTAAAAAAGGCTTTTAATTAATCTTTGTATTTTTATATTATTGATCTTGTTCAAACTTTCTAATTCTTGTTGATTCAATGTTAGTAGGTTATGCTTTTAAGAATTAATCTGTTTTGGTTAGTCTGTGCACTCTATTGGCAATTATAATTTTTCATTATAATTCCTATAATCTTTTTTTAAATTTCTGAAGTAGCCATGGTAATATTTCTACTTTTGTTTCTAATTTTATTTATTTGTATTAATTTTATTTTTCCTTTTTTTCTTAGTCTAGTTAAGGCCTTGTAAATATCATTTAATTTTTTAAAAAGTAATTGTTATCATTGTTTTTTCTATTGGTTTTCTCTCTATTTTCTAATTGGTTTATTTCTGCTCTAATTATTTTATTCCTTCTATTAAATTTGGCTTGGTTCTTTCTAGTTCTTATAAGTGTAAGTTTTGATATTTTTTACTCAAAATATAATTTATTTTTTAATGCAGGTATTTATCACTGGAAATTCTTCTTAAAATATATTGAACTTTATTGGAAAGAATTTGGTGTGTTGTGTTTTCAATTTATTGGATTTTTAAACATTTTTGTATTGGTTTCTTTTTTGATCCATGGATTTTTTTTCAGGAACATTTGTTTAATTTCCAAATTTTTCAAAAAATTCCAACCTTTCTTTCTGTTACCAATCTTCAGTTTCATGACACTGCAATCAGTGGAAACACTCGATAGCATAATAGGGACGGTAAATACGATCAAAAAATGATATTTACATATATACAAACATCAGAAAGGAGCCTATTATATTACTCAACTAATGTGATAATTATTTAAAAAGCAACAGATAACTGATGTGATATTAGTTTTCTTGAATCTATTAAATCTTCTTTTACTGCCTCACATTTGGTCTAACCTGAAAAATGTTCCATTTGCCCTTGAGAATAATGTGTATTCTGCTATAGTTGGATAAATTATTATGTATATATGTATATTTGATGTTTATATTTTCAACCATATCTTTCCAGTATAGAATAATTCCATTCAACTTGAAGAATTGGTGTATATACAAGTTACATCTTATTAACTTTCTTACGCCTTCCCTTCCCCACTTGCCTGTCTACAACCACTCTTACGTCCCCCTCCCAAATCCACAAAGTCAACTTCCCTATTTTCTGTCTTACATTTTTTACTTTGCTCTTTCAATTATGTATATTTTGAGTTTTTTATATAAGAGAAGCCATGCAATATTTAGCCTCAGTGTCCGGATTATTTTGCTTAGCGTTATGGTTTTAGTTATTTTCATAGAAATTACTCAAGTTTATCCTTCTGTATGCCAAAGTACTACCCTTTTATGAATATATACTGCATTTGCTTTATCCATTTATCTGTCAATGGGCATATAGGCTGCTTGAAAGATTGAGCTATTGTAAGTTGTGCTGCTATTAACATGGGCATGCATGCATCACTGTAAGTTGATTTATTTAACTTATTCAGATACCCAGAATAGGTATAGCTGGGGCAAATGGATGTCTATTTTTAGGTTTTTGAAGAATCCCCATTCTGCTTTCCCTAGTGTTCGTATTAGTTTACGGTGCCACCATCAATGCAAATGAGTTCAGATTTCTCTACAACCTCATCATTTGTTCGGTTTTGAGTTTTTTCCTTTATGATAGCCATTCATACTGGGGAAAGGTGGGATCTCAGTGCTGTTTTGATACCCATTTTTCTAATGTCCAAAGATACTGAGTGCTGGTATATGACTTACAGGTATTTGTGCTTCCTCTTTTGAGAAATGTCTATTCATCTCAATTGCCCAGCTTTTGACTGGATCTTTTACTTTTGGGGCTCTAATTTTTTGAATTTTATTTCTATTGTAGATATTGGCCCTCTGGGTACTAGCTAGCAACCTTCCCCCCGCCCCCCATTCTCTTGGTTTTCTCTTCACTCTATTGGTAATGCTTCTTTAAATTTTGCAGAGGATTTTGAACTTATTTATTGTCTACGAACATTTGCAAGTTGTCCTGTGATGACTCCCCCGAGTTTGGCTGAGCACCGCCGAGAGATCTAGGTGACTGTTCAATAAACAATGTTCTTTGTGCTTGGGATGCAGTTCAGTAGTAGAGTGCTTGCTCAGTATATTCGAGGCCTTGAGTTCGAGGCCCAATACTGAAAAATCAAAAGTAAGCAAAAATAACAGCAAACAAAAACATGTTCATTAATTATTTCCCAAAATTCACAAGGGAATTTGCAGTGAACCAAAATAGATTCACCACTCAATTTTCCCTTTTTCAAAATGATATGAAATCAATAAGTCTGCATTGGTGTTCACACAGGTTTATAATTTTTCTCTTGAAGATTTGAAGATTATGGATGATGTCCCACATAATTAATATCCTATTTCTAATGATATATTTTCAATATGACAGATGGTGAGCAATGTGAAGTACAGAATTCTTTCACAGATTGTGTGTCAAGGCTAAGAATAAGTTACTAGACATGGTGCGCGGTACACTTACATGGAAAAATCTATAAAGCACATTATCATTTGCAGTGAGCATATGGCCATTGAATAAATGAAGCAAAATAAATTGGGACAGCAACTCAAAGATAGTAAATATGGCCTTTAACTGTAGTGGAGGTGATCTTAAATATTGACTTTATTTCTTCCTATCTTTCTAGTATGTGAACATAGATTAACTCCTAACCTGTAAAATGGATATGCTAATACCAGGCTCATCACAGGTTTGTTGCACAGACAGAGGTATAAACTTTTATGTTGAGTGTAAAATTTAGGGGATATCAAAAAATTAATAATCATGACAAATTAAGCCTCTGCACAGCAAAAGAAATATTAGCAACAAAGTGAAGAGATACCTTAGAGAATGGAAAAACAATGCTTGCTAGCTAGTACTTAGAGGACTAATTTCTAAAATAGACAAATATTATTCTAATCTTTTTATAACTCAAATTTAATGTAGAAATTCATCACAAGGAAAATATGAATGTTAAAAATGAAGGTAAGGTCTAACCCCCACCGAGATGGCTTGTACTCACCTTTCCTTGATCTTGGCTATACTTGCTTTTCGAGCTAAAAGATACAATGAGTGTAGAGGACGATCTTCACAGTGGTCCTTTCAATGAATAGTTATAAACTATAATACTGATGAAATGGCCTTATAGTCTTTGTGAAATCAACTTATAGTGAATAATATTCAAATTCAAAGAAACATAACTGATTTTTTACTTTTTATTTTTAATTATTAATTATGTATTATTAAACAGCACATATGCGTATCTTAGGTAAGATTAACATTCCCTTAAACCATACCTTTTTCTAGACGCAACACACACACATTTACAGCTAATAAATATGACCAATTTTGTTTTTTAATGAAATTGGTATTCTTTTTACAAATGCATTGGCGGTTTGCTTTTTGACACTGCATCTTGCCAGTATCATATTTAAAATGAGCTGCCTAGGGCTCCACAGTTTGGATATCCTGCAGTTTCTTCACTTAGTTGCACTACTGTCATTTAGACTGTTTACCATTGATCAATATTACAAACAAGTGCTGTAATGAGTATTTTTATACATAAACACAATGCTTTTTTGAATTTACATTTTAAGAATTAGAATTCCAGGCTTCTAATACAATATTAATATTAATTTCATTTTAATTGTTGTCTAATTACCTTCTAAAGTAGCCATTCTAATTGACATTCCCATCAAAAGTATATGACTACTTGTCAAACTCTTATTAACATAAAATATCTTCAAATTCTTTTTTCATTCAAATGTTTAAATATCTCGTCGTAGGCCATTATTTTGTATTTCTCTATGTAACTGATAATGGACATAATGTAAAATAATTATTGAACATATACATTTCCTCCCCTGTGAAGTGACTTCTGTATTTTTGTCTAAGCTACCATGGAAAAATGTGTTCTGTTTTAATTGGACAGTAATATTCTGTCTGATACATCACAAATAATGCAAGTAGCTTTTGTTTATATGTGTCTAGAGTACCTTTGAATGGAGAAAATTTTACTTCTAATGATGTTAAAATTAGCCATCTTTTATTGAAATATTTCAACTTCTAAAAAAATTTCCCACTTAAAGCAATAAAATGGTATGCATACTACTACTTTATATAATTAATATTTTATGGTTCGTTTTAAAGAATCAATTTGCTTTTTGTTAATGGCAAGTTTTTATTACTTATTTTTGATTTTTGTTTGTTTATTTTATAAAACAAAAGGATAGTGTTTCCAACATTATTTAATTGAAATTATCACTTTATTATACAATAAATTTCCTGGAATAAATTGGCTCTAATTTGAAGCTCTACTAGGTCTCATTAACATATATGTATGTTGCTTTTGACTATTTTGGAATGGCATCCAAAAGAAGTATCACTAGGTTGAATGAAATACTTATTTTCAGCTTTTTGAGGAATCTCCATACTGCTTTCCATAGTGGTTCACAGTCCCACCCGCAGTGCAAAAGTGTTCCTTCTCCCCCATACCTCACCAGGATCTATTGTTGTTTGAGTTCTTAGTATGTGCCATTCTCCCTGAGGTAAGATAGGATCTTAGTAATGTTTTGATTTGCATTTTGATAATGTCTAAGGACATTGAACATTTTTCATGTACTTGCTAGCCATTTGTTCTTCCTCATCTGAGAACTGTCTATTCATATCCGGTGCCTGTTTGTAATTGGGCCTTTGACTTGGAAGGCTTTATTATTCTTCAGTTTTTCACATATTCAGCTATTAGCTTTCAGTCCAAGGTGAAGGTGGTATTTTTTCTCATTCTGTTGGTTTTCTCTTCACTCTGTTAATAGTTTCTTTTGCTGTGCAGAAATATTTTGGCTTGATATAAACTCATTAGTTGATTCTCAGAGCTATTTCTTTTGCGTCAGGTGTCCTATGAAGGAATTCTGGTACTATTGTTCATTTAGTTACATCTCTATAAAGTTTTGATTGCCAATTTCTCAATAACAATTGTCAAGGCAGGTTTCTTCAAAGCATTGAAGTTCCCTGCGCCTAAAGCTAAATCTTTAATACATTATGGGATTCCTGGGTGTGACGGCAATCTGGCTGTGAAATCTGTCACCCCCATTGATTGCCAGGGTTGATTGGGCTGATCTGGATGGCTAGGGGGTTGTCCCCCCTCTCCTTCACTGCTCCATGTGTGTCCCTCCCAAAGCTGTGTGCTCAGTTGAAAAGGACGACCTTCCCCACTGCAGGAGAACCGTTCCATGAGTAGAGTAGCTGCACTCCCCGGCTAGAACGTCCAATGAAGCTCTCAAGGTCCATTATGGGATTCTTTACTATCCTGATGGCTGCCAGATAAGATTGGTTGGGGAGAGTTATGAATAAATTGAAGAGAGTATGACTTTAGAGTTTATAAAAAAAGATTTATCAAAAGGCACTTAAATAATTAATTGAGGGAGAAATTCAGAAACTATGTAATGTCAGGAAAGGAGGAGGTGGAAGAAGAGGAAAAGACACACAAAGACACACACATAAATTGCAGAAAAAGTACACATTCATTATACCCATAGAATACTATTGAAGTGAGGTCAGAGTACACAAAGAAGGGGATGAATAACTCCAAACAAAGAAGAAAAACAAAACAAAACAAAAAATAAAAAAAGTTCTCACCCTGTATTATTTGGAGGTCTTCAATTCCAGAGCCCTGGATCTCATGGTCTGTATTTCCAACAGACAAGCCTCTTGCTGTGTCCTTGCTGCCACTGCATTGGCTTAGATTTCAATCAAGCCAGAGTCCATGTGGTGTTCCCAGTTGTCTGTGCAGGTGCTCTGACCCAGCTGGTCCTGGTGATGCCCAGGAGGCACGGGCGATACAGCTCTCTTCCCTGAACATGCCAGGAGACACTGGCTGTGATTCCCTATCTGTAAGTCCACAGTAGCAACTCCCCACGCCTGCCCAAATCATGATACTCCGTCTCCAAGGCCTCACAGATTAGAGCATCCTGCTTCCACTCTGCAGCCAGTTTTGTCACTTTGCCAGCCCACCATAATATAGGAGTTATTTTGGGCACAGAACCCCCGCAATTCATGACCTCTCTGTAGGCCACAGATTGTACTTCAGTCCTTACAGAACCCACCATCTCTATAGTCTGCTGGCTGGCACAGTAATCCTGCATTCCACAGCTGTGGGCATGCTCCCTATGCCCTGCCTCTCTGTCTCTCCCTGTATGGGAGCCTGCATTCACGAGTTGGCAATCCTCACGGCCCTTCCTTCACGTTTTTGGTCACCACTGAGGTCCAGTGAATTCTCTGCCTTTCTAGGTCAGAGTACAGTGGAAGTGCCTCTGATAAATTTCTGTCCTCCAGCCCACTCATGTAGAGCCAGTGACTCAATGACCTCTTATCGTCACCATCTTGGCTCTACCTCTCACTTATTTTATTATACTGATTATGCCTTTGGAGTTTCCTTGACTTTGTTCAGGTTTCAGTATTTTTGTCTATTTTTAACTTACTCAGCTATCAATCTGAAAGTCTTCGCAATGCGCAACCTTTTGTTGGTTACCTAATCTCCTCTACTTTTTGGTGAAGGAGGAACAGATTACAGAACTGTATATGGTTTACAAACGAAATATTTGTTAGGCTATATTGGATATGAAAACCCATGTCTTTGTTGACATCCACACTTCGAATAAAGATTTGCATTTACATTACTATCTATAATTAACAAAATATTGACAGAACTTAGCAGCCAGCTTAATACTATGACTATTCTACCGTTAACATTAATAGGTGTAGTGTACACCCCCAATGTATCTATCTAAATAAACCTAACAACAGTGTCTTAGCAAAGTGTTCTATTAATATCAGTATTATATCATCTTTACTAATATAATAGACTATATATCTCTTATCTAGACTAAACCAAACTGCCAGAAGTTATCAACACTTATTAGGCTCTACCCACTATATCTTCTTTAACAGCATAATAGATATTTGTATGTATATTTATAGATGTTACTTACTATCTATACACTGATGCTCACCAGATATTGATATATACAACTAATTTCCTCTTAACTTTCTAAGTTTGAGTTATGCTACTAATGGAAGTTTTTATATAGATCGGAAGCATATTAAAAGAGTTTGTTCCTGATGCCTGTCTTAGTTACTATTTTGTTGCTTTGATTCGGTACCCATCATGCATAAATTGGGAAAGGAATGATTTATTTTAGCTCACAGTTTTAGAAAGTCACAGTCAAATCAGGGGCATCCAGAAACTGTAGTATCGCATGGCAGAGGCAGAGGAGGAGGCAGCTCCTCATGATTGCAAACAGGAAGCCAAGTCACGTCAAGTCCCAAATGAAGGAAGAAAGCAGCATATATCCTTCCGGGTTCCATCCCAATAATCCAACCTTTCTGTTTCCAGCCTCAGTGTTTGTTCTACCACCTTCCAGGTTTAAGCCTCCACAACATGCCTGTAATGCAATCCACATGCCTGGAATCTATCATCTGCTACAGACACCTATAATCTACCACACACCTATAATCCAAAACATGCTAATAACCCACCCCTCAAGAAAAGGCCTTGATCTCCTAAAAGCACATGGTTTCATAGATAATCCAAAGCATCCAAATAACACCCAGGATTTTGGGGGACATTTCAGATCCAAACAAAAATATCGATGCCACTAAATTATTATTGATAATATAGAGAGAAATCTACCTAAATGATCTCTTTGTAACTAAATGATATACAATCATCACTCCCCTACTTGTCCATCTATATGCCTATGTGTTATTCTTAATAATACTGTTAGTAAGGGTGATTATAATAGAGAGTAGACTGAAGCTAAGGGTTAGCTTTGAGAGAATAACAGAAATCAGAAAAGTATTTACAGGGTAGAGGAAACCCTGACAGAATTCCAACCCCAGTCAGGAAATAGATGATTAAAAAAAGCACTTTAAGCAAAATGAGATGGATTAGGGAGAGTTGCGAGTAGAATGGAAATAATATGACATTAGAATCTATAGAGGATTTTTCAAAAAGGGCATGAAGATCTAATTGTGGGAGGGAGATATTCAGAAAGGAACATATGACAGAAATACTGGGAGAAGAGAAGGAGAAAATAGAGGAAGAAGAAATGCAACTCAATTGTAGAAAAAATACACGTTCATTATACCCATAGAAAACCTTTCAAGTGAAGCTTAAGTTCAAAAAGAACAAAAATAACTGAAAATAAAGCAGAAAAGAAAAAGAAATCCATTACCTTCTGCGTTGTTTGTGCGGGTGGTCTCCACTTCTAAAGCCTTGGAGTTTGTTTTCTGATGGGGATGATGCTTGTCCCTCCAGTGGGAAAGCCTCTGCCTTCTATGTACTACAGCTGGAGTGACTCAGAGTTCGGTCAAGCCACAGGTCCAGAGGTGTTCCCAGTCCTACTTTCAGGTTCCTTGTTCTCAGTAGGTTGCAATGGTGCCTGGGGGCATGGGTGATCCAGTTCTCCTCTTTGGGCTTGTCAGCAAAAGGTGGCTGTGATCACTGTACAGTGACTCCAACACTCTCCCTTCCCAGGAAGACTGGTCTTCAGTCTGCAGTCCCAGGCTCTAAGGCCATAGATATAGGGCCTCTCCCTTCTTCTGTACTGCAGCTGCAGTGACTCGGCACTCTGGCCTGTCTCAGCCAAGGGATGCTATTGGAGTGCAGAAACCAGGCTTCACTGGGAACTTTTAGACCATTGACCTGGCTCCAGTCCTCTCAGGCACTCACTGTTTATGCAGTCCACTGGCTGGCTCAGTGCACCTCCGTTCGGATGCTTCAGGACTGCTTGCTAGCTCCTGGGCTTCTTCCTTGTCAGGGAGCCTGTGTTCACACACTAACAATCCTCACACCTTTTCCCTTTTCCTTCAGTCCTTTGGTCACCCATCAAGGCCAACAGATCCTCTGCCTTTCTAGGTTAGGGTGTATGGAAAATTTCTTTGTAAAATCTGTTCTCCAGCCTAATCTTAAGAGATGTCTTTGATGTTGATTGCTGTCTTGGCACCACCCCACTATTATATGTTTCTGATGTTTAATAATTATATTTAACTTGAGGAATTTGTACGTGTACATATACCATCTTTAGTGTTCTCAAGATGCATTCATTTTCCTACACATCACTCACACTCAGTCTTCGTGGCAAAGCAGTACTCCATTGTGCATGTATATGCAACATTCTCTTTGCCCACTCATCTTTCAGTGAGTGCATTGGCTGCATCTGAGACTTAGCTATTATGCATTGTGCTACTGTAAACGTGGATATGCATGTATCTTTGTAATACGATGTCTTTAATTCTTTCAGAAAGATACCCGGAAAAAGTATTGTTGGGTCAAATGAAATTTCTAATTTGAATTTAGAGAAATCTCCATTCTAATTTTCTTATTCTTTTAATTATGATAACCTTAAAGTGTTAATTTGGCTCGCGGAAGTCAGGGAAGTTTCTGTAAAAGAAATGATTCTTGGCCAAGTGTGAAAGGGTGTGTAGACAACACGGTATTCCAGTGAGAAGCACATGTCAGTGCGTAGAGGTATGGGATGTGGCATATTTAAGGACCCTTAAGTGTATGGTTTCAGTAGAGGGCAGAATTTATATCCTAAGGTCAGTATTAAGACCAGTCAAGAAGATAGAGGCTAGATAATAAAGGACTTTAATTGTCCTAGTAAAGATTTGGGGATTATCTTCCAGCAAGGTACAGCTATTACAAGCATTGTAGCAGAGAGATAACACAATCAGCTGCCTTTGGTAAAGAGTGGGAACGATCTAAAGGGGAAAGGGAGGTATGACTGCTATATAAATTCAGGGAAAGAAGAGAGCTCCGCAAGCTGGATTAGGCAGAAAAAAAATTGAAGGGAACTATTATGCTGTGATAGAATGATAGAGGATAGTTAATTTAAAAAGAATAATTTAGTCTGTTGGTTCAGGACAGGAAAAATCTTGTTTATTTAATTTATATTTGTTTTATGTAAATCTTATGTCTTTTTAAAACTAAAGTGAAATGTTCAATAAATCTAAAATATATTATGTGTAGATAACTCACTATTTAATTTAATCAAAGCCAAAGTTGCCTTTGCTACAAATTTTCCAGTATAGCTGCTTTACGTAATCACACTTTAAAGCAGCTATGTCCATTAATAGATGGATAAATGAAGAAAATGTGATATATATGTGTGTGTGTATATATATATATATGTGTGTGTGTGTGTGTGTGTGTGTGTATACACATATGTATATATATCACAGTATTTTTGTGCCATAAAGATAAATTTTAGTCATTTGTAGAAAATGGTTGCACCTTGAGACCACTATGTTTAGTGAAATGAGTCAGACACACAAGGGTAAATATTGCGTGACCTCTCTAACATGAGAAAGCCAAAGTATAAGTAAGTAAAAGAGCAAAATACAAGATTGACTGTGGAGAACAACAGGGAGATAGATTTTATGAAGATGGAAAAGGGATGGGGGAAGTGTGGGCAGATGGGCAGTGAAGTAAAAATGATTAAGATGTGATATGTATATGTATCAATTCCTCCAGTTGAATGTAATTATTACATATCACAAATATATGCAAAGAAAAATAATAATTTAGGGGAAATGATAATGCTTTAAAATATCATTTGAAATTTCATTTACCAGAATTTCATTTACATTTTCATTGAAATTGCATTTACCAAATATCCAGTCTTGAGAGAACATTTGAATCACCTTAGGACAGATAAGCCTCAAGCTTAAAAGGCTGCTTGGAAACTCAGAACGAAGGAAAAAGCATGTAAGGAAATGTAATGGAACTTCAAGGAAAAGCCAGGGTTGGAATGAATTATTTTGTCAGGCAGAAAAACACAAGTTGTAAAATTAATATTTCTAACTTAAAATTTGGAACTTGAATTACAGAGCAAGAAAGTGTGAATGGGTCATTTTAACACTTTGAAATGTAATGGTTTAAATCTGTGATTGATCTGGAACAGGTAAAACTTCTTTTAAATGATTAGAGCAGTTTATTGATAGAAGTCAGAAAAATAAAGCAAAAGTTAAAATAGTTTCATCTATGTCTATATTTCCTTCCACTTGGTATATGTGGAATTGCATGACTAAACTAATTATACTGATTTTAACTAGTTTATTCAAAAATGTATAGATAAGTATTAGTGAGCATATACTATGAAGTATACCATTTTCTTCTTAGTCAATCTATACTAAGAAAACCCAAAGTGCCAAGACTGCTATTCTAGCCTGATGATTCACCACAAATTATTCAGTGGCCACTTCCTGGAATAAAAAGAGTTCACTAGAGAGAAACTCAACTCCTCTGTAGGATCTGGCCTGAAACCTCATACCCTGAACCATGAGAGAATGTCACACTCCTCATGCCGTAATCCCTGAGTGAGTAAACTGCTATTCTGAGCAACTGCTTAAAATGGTTTGCTTCTGTGTGTTCAAAATAAAATTTTTAGAAAGAATAAAAGAGAGACGATGGGGCTGTGATTAATTCTGTTAAAATTAGTTAATTTAAAACAACTTCTGCAGAATTTAGAAGCTTAAAGTAGAACAATCAATATAAATAAAATTATTTATTAAAAGAGTGGTCATTTAGGGGCTTCGGATTTAACTAAGTAAGGAATGCTTTCCTAGCATGTGCAAAGCTCTGGGTTCAATCCCTGATATTAGGAGGAACAGGCAATCGTTTGAGATGATGAAAATATTCTAGAAATGGGTAGTAGGGATAGTTGTACAATGTTGTTAACACAGTTAATAGCACTAAACTATACACTTAGTATGATGGTGATGGTAAATTTGGTTATGAATGTTTTACAACCGTTAAATACTTGAAATGCCAAAAAGAACAAAATAGAGTTGTGAGTAATCAGCCAAAGAGTCCATAAAGGGAGTTTTATTTACTGATAAGGGAATAATTGTCATTGTTGTTAACTATCAACTGTTATAAGTTCCTGGAACTCAAGTTGGGTGAAGTTGTTCCTTCTGCATCCTCAGTCAGGAAGAACACCAAAAGTTTAAACTGAAGTGAGAACAGCCTGTGAGTCAGGAATAGATAAGGTCTTAGCAGAGGGTAATTATAGTTAGCGAGTGATTAAGAGGTTTCAGAACCTAAAGTAACCAGTTACATGCCAAAGTTTGCTGACCTACAGCCTCCACAAGAGCCAAAAGTTTCAGCAGGCAGCCAGCAACACATGTGCCTAGTCCAAGACCTAGAGCAGCGCTTTAAAAAGGTTGGTTCAAAGTGAGTTCAAATTACATTGGAGGGGTATGAGGGTCTAATTAAGATGCTTGCAATTGATAGTAGTCTAATTTATTGTAGGAGGTGGTTTTTCTTCAGATGTTTACCTAACGACTTTTTGTTTTGGTAGATTCATGCCATCTAGCATCAAATTCATATAATTTCAATAGAGAACATATGAGGGCAGCAAGGGGGCTCTTTAGTTGCCCATGGCTCTCATATGGAAAGAGCTCTCAGTGGGAAAATCCAAACTACTGAGAATAATTAGCAGGAGCAGAAGTTATTTTCATTTTCATGTAACTAGCACTTCCCTAGTGGGTAGATTGAATTTGGTTGCTAAGGATACCATCCTAACGACATTTTATTTTTTGTCTTATCGATCTAGATTTTCTTTCATAGTGTCTTTATAAAGCATTTCCTCTTACAAATTACTATAACTTGATTAGTAAACCATATACATTTCAAGTGCAGGAATGATGAGATTTGACAAATGCAACCCTTAGAAACCGTGTTCAAATTAATGTTAAAACATTTCCTTTATGCCCCCTTCCTAGTCTTATACATTTCCTCTATTTCTGCCCTAGGCAACCATTGCCTTTTTCCTTTCTGTTTTAAGCTGTGGATTATTTTATGTATTCTAGAACTTCATATAAGTATAATGTCGTAGAATATACTTCCTTGGTGTTGAGATTCTTTTGCTGAGCAAAGGCCAGTGAATTTTGACACTTTTTTTTTTTTACATAAGCAGTTCTTCCTTTATAATTAGTGTGTGACTATAAAAGATTATATCAATTCAATATCTTATGGGCACTTTGGTTCTCATTAAATTGGGAATGTTACGAATTATGTTGCTATGAACTTTCAAATACAATTCTTTATACATATATTTTTATTTTTCTTGGGCAAACCCTTGAGAGTAAAGTTGCTAGACAATGTGATAAGTATATACTTGCCTTTATAAGAAACAGTTAAATTGCTTTACAACATAGTTGAACCATCCTTTAATTTCACCAGCAGTGTATGCGATTTGCAATTGTTCCGTTTTTCCAAACCTTGCTATCATCTTAACACTGTTTCATTTTGTTGCTTAAGATCTAAATTCCTTTACATTTTAACCTTCATAAGTGTGTGAGTCAGCTTTCCTGTCACTGAGACATAATATCTGACACAACTTTAAAGAGGAGAGACTGGTTTTGGCTCACGGTTTCTATGGATTCTGTTCACTGTCAGACCATAGTGGAGGTGGTGTGTGACATAACAAAGATGTTCAGATTTTGACATAGCAGGGAACCTGAAAGAGGAAGTTGCTAGGGACCAGATTTTGTGCCTCCATGACCTATCTAGACACATCAAGAAGTTCACTAATGCCCTGGGCATACCTTAATCTGGCCAATTTAAATATCATGACTAACAGTTGTAATAAGTGTCAACTGACATCTATTTTTGGTTTTAATATTCATCCTTTTGATGACTGATAATGTTGAACACTTTCTCAGATAATTTTCATAGAACATGATGCATTCCTATATTTTGTTTTATGAAATATTTGAATAATTATTTAACTCATTCTTATTGAATGGCTTGTCTCTTCATTATTGTGTTGTAGTTCTTTCTTTATATATGCTGAATAATCTTCCCTTGTCAGATATAAGTGTTACGGATGTTTTATTGTGGCCTATGGCTAGGTTTTTCATTTTCATAATAATGTCTTTTGAAGAGCAGAAAGTTTTACTTTTAATAAAAACCTGGTAACAATTGTTTTTGCGTTGCTAGGGACCAAATTCGTGGGTGCTCTTACCATTGAATTACTTTCCCAAACCACTTTTATTTTTACGTTAAGACAAGATCTCACTGCCTGGCTGGCCACACATTTGCCATTCTCCTGCCACAGCTTCCTATGGAGCTGGCTATAGGCATGCACCATTATGCTTGCCTCAACTAACAGTTGTTTTATGATTTATACTTTTGATTCTAAGAAATCATTATGTTAAGAAGTGTTATTATTGAAATTAATATATAGATATAATTATGTGAAATGTTTTAAGAAGAGTGGTTTTGAGAGTTACTCAGGATTGAGTTCTAGGGGCAGTAATGCTTCACTATGTGACCTTAGACAAATGACTTAACATCTGTTTTTTAGCTTTATCACACTTAAAACGAGGAAAAATCTCTTAAATCTATTAATATAATAATTCTGTTATAGTTGTTCTGGGAGTGTTGTCCAAAACAAACAAAATAATACAATATATGTAAAATTCGCGATGCAGTTTGTGGTACTCAGCAAATATCTATTAATTGGTAGTTGCTATTACTGGCGATGTGTCTTTGGTATCATATGGCCTTTTTTAGGTTCCTCTTTGTTTTCATTTCCAACTTTGGCAGTGGGTCACAGTAGTTTCTCTATGCACATTGAATGGCCAATTCAAGATGGGAATAGAAGCTAAAGATGGCCCTAGTACACTCTGGGTTGGAGTAAAAATCTTAGTCAAGACTACACAGCACAGTGATCAGAGCCCTTGGGTGGCCATGACTACCTCAGTCAGTTGATGTACCATTCTGAGAGCTCACTTTTTTAGGCCTAAGGAATTACAGAATCCATTAAGCTTCCATTCTTAAGACATAGATTTTGTGTTTGATTTTGGGTCTTTTTAAAATCTTGAACATTTCCTGCCTATTTAATATCCTCTGAAATTCAGAAACATACTACTTTTTGACCTTGTCATAATTAACAATAGATATTTCTTGCTAATGAGCCATTACCTGCAACTTCACGTAATTCTCATGACAGGCTGGCAAGCTGACTAGTTAACAAGGTTTGACCACCCTCTCAAGTTAGCAAGCAGAGCTTTGGGCTTTGACACTGAAAATGTTCTTTGAAGCTTACTTTCTCCAATTTTGCCTACTGTATATGAATAATACATATAGAATTGCTGAATATGGAAGTTTGTCTTTATCATGTGTTCAGCATATAAAGCTACCTTGAAACTCTCTTTATTGGATCATTTGGCAGAGATGAGAATAACTCGTAACTCCTACTCAATGGATAAACATCTACTTATAACATTGTTATTAAACAATTTCTATAAAACAAGTATTTTTAAAATATATTATTCAAATATACATTAACCAGATGTCTTTCTAGGTCCTCAGCTTTATTTCTTTGGAGAATTTTTTTTTCTTCACACATGGGTCAATTTTAACTCACTCTTCTACCATGAAAAATAATCTCTCTCTCTCTCTCTCTCTCTCTCTCTCTCTCTCTCTCTCTCTCTCTCACACACACACACACACACACACACACACATTTAGGCTGAAAGAACAAATAGATTTTTAAAGGATTATAAGAAATTTTCCAAAAAAAAATGCATAGGGGCAAATAAAGTTTTCTGCTCAAATAAACTCTTTGATTAGGGAGATACTGAAGCATAAAAGAATGCTAAATTTTAGAGTAAAATTACAATATTTAAGTCTCCTTTACACCAGTTGCTAGCTGTGTGAGCTCGATTACAACCTGTATGATCCACAATTTTCCTGTATTGGTAAGGGAATATCAGAGAATTGACCACTTATATCCTACAAGCACACAGGTAAAAAAAACTTTCAATTAGAGCATTTATTGTAATGAATGTGGTATTATCCTTGTTCCTGTTTGTAGGGACGAAAACAAGTACTTCCTTGGTTATACTGAAATGAATCAAAAACAGAGAAGTGAGAGGAAAAAGAAACATGCACAATGACTTTTATGGAAAAGAAGAAAATTGCTGCATTGGGAAAAACACACATGATTATCTTCTAGCCCAACTTGATTCAGAAATTTACATTTTCCCTTTCCTAACAAGAAGGAAGAGAATGTAAATGATAGGAGAATAGTAAATGGTTTTTAGGGAGATTTATAGGCTTGAAGAATATAAAATGCCTGGGGACAAAAAAAAAAAAAAAAACTTTTGAGCTACCAAAAGACAATGGACTTTAAATGAATCTCTTAAGACTGAACAGAGAAAGAGGGTGTGTGACAAGCCTGTCTAGGTGACTTGACAGCTTTAATATTTGTTCCTTGCATACAAGTTTAGTTAATAAAAGCTCAGGGAAGAGACTGGGGGAATTGTTTCTTTTATGGCATGAGTGGACTTTAGGTAGACAATTCGACATCTGGGTAATGTCTCTTTCAGCATCTTCTGTGCTCTGAATTCCTTTAATTTAAAATTATCAGCGTGCTCAAAGCGGCACTTTGTGGTGGTAATCTGTAGACTCCATCTTCAACAAGGGACTTGTTGCCTTTGGAGAGTTTTCTGCTTTAGGCTATTTTGGAGCCCAACTCCTCTGCACAGATTTGTCTTAAACTCTTTCCATAGAGGTACAGTTCTCAGTTGAGATAGATTCTTCTAACAAGAGACAGATTAACAATGAGAAAAACAACTTGAAGCTTATTAACATTTACCTCATATAAACATAAATGGTAACCTAAAGAAATTAGTGAATTTTCAACCATCTCATGGAACTTTAAAGGAAAGACAAAGGGAAAGAGGGGGAGGGGTGGTGAAGGGAGGGTAGGGGGAGGGACAAAAGGAGAGCGGGAAAGCCCTTGTCACTTTGACAAGAAATGTATGTGCACAAAATGCTCAACTCCATTGTAAACCTTAAATTCTGCACTTGTACATATCAATAAAATGGCGGAAAAATGAAAAAAAATGTTTCTATTAATGTCATGGTTTCTAGGAATCTAAAATCCCTTCTAACAGTTTATACATTGAAAATGGTAAAGTAAAACATGATTTATTGTTTACAAAAAATTAGTGAATTTCAAGTAGATTTCAAAGGTTGTCTTATATTTCAAGATTAAAAGGTATTTCTTCCGAAATTAAAAATAATGTGGTGGAAAGGCTTTCTTAAGTCCAGAAGGTTAGGAAAAAGCCCTGTAAAATAAAGATAATGTTTAATGTTGTACATATATGTGTTGAGCATTCTGTTACTTAAGAATTACTAGAGATTTTTTTTCTCACAGCTCCCTCCTGGAACAAAAACCCTCAGGAATGAAGATTTCCTTATAGAGTACGTTTTGTTACAAATAGATAACATTTTAGAGCTTCCTCTGTGTCTCCAGTTTCACAAAATAATCAGCTAAAAATAATTCTCATGTGAAAGGGGCATGATTTTATAATAAGGAACATTTTCTTATAGTAATATTTTGGGTTATCACACTTGATACCCATTAAATGTCCATGTATCAGTTATAAAAGTTATAAAAGCAATGATAGTAAGAGTCAGTAAAGAATCAGGAAGATCCTTAAGATGCGGTAGTTTTCCAGAAGAGAGATGATGTACACTTAGTCTAAAGTAGTAGCAGTAGAGAGATTCAGGTATATTAAGGATATACCTGAGATGTAGATTCAAAGTTTCAGGAATGAGAGGACAAAATGAGATTAAATAATGCCATAGTTTTGGAGAGGCATGTAAAGAAGGTTTACTTCTAAGACCATTCATTTTAAGATACTTTGTAAACCTCCAGGTGATTATGTAAGAGAAATAAGTCATATGAGTTTGGAACTCAGAGGAGAAATCAGGACAAAATACAGATGTAAGAGTCATGTGTCTAAGGACATAGATCAAGATGAGATCACTTCCCTATGGTACCAGAACCCAGGTCCTTGTATGACTCAGATAAGAGAACAGTGTTTGTTATTCTCATGTTTATAATATTGTATACATTCAATCAAGTGTTAAATTCAGTAATCCGACTGTTATAAAAAGGTCCCACTAAAACGGAGAAATGTGTGTTTAGTGACTATATTATTTAGGTCAATAATTACATAGTTCCTACTATGCTTTAAGTTAGTTCTATGTATGGTGTCATTTAATCTTCAAAACATATTTGGGTGGAAAAGATTATCCTGCTGTTATAGGCGAGGAAACCAAGGTTCAGATGAGTGAAGCCCTTTGGTCCCGATTTGACAGTGATTGATATAGGTGGTTCTGTCCAATTTAGCTGCCACTTACAGTTCATTGTAGTAGCAACAGTAATGGCAGCGGTAAATGGAGAACTGCTGTGATTGGGAATGGTTGGAGTGTCTCCCCCAAATTTTCTTATGTTTGAAGCTTGGTCGCCAATGTGACAATGTTGTGGTGTGAAGAAGTCTTAAAGTATGGTTAGGTCACTGGAGACCCTCAGAAGGGACTAATGCAGTCCTTGTGGAGCCCCAGTAAGTTCTCATGAGTGTAGACTATTTTAAAATAAAACTAGTCCTACCCAATCTTTGATTTTTTTGTCTCAACCTATGATCTCTCTCACATGTGCTTCCAGTATATTGTCATGTGCCATGATATGATGGAGCCAATGGGACCCTCCCTTGAGGCCAAACTGATAGGACTTCCAAAAGGACTATTTCCCCTCCCAAACTGTAAAGCTAAATAAATTTCGTCTGTTCTTTATTCTTTTACAGAGTATCCCACCTCAGATATTTTGTTGTAACACTGGAAAATGGAGTAATCCAAGTAATCTCCAGGCCTAGCACCAAAGTGGTTTAGATGGCTTACCTCCTGTCATCTCATGTTTTCTCCTACAAATCCTGTTTATTATACTGATTTTGTAAGTGAGAAACAAAGGGCTTAGAGCTGTCAGATATCACGGGATAGTCTTATACTTAGCAAATGGCACGATGGTGGCACTTTGAAGATCCTTTTTGCTGACTACAGAGTTTTCATCTCCTATGATCTAGACAAGTAGAAGGGAAAAAATTTTCCTCTAGAAGGGACACAAATCTCCCAAATGTGAAGAAGATTGAAAACATAATATTAACAATGATGGATTTTCAAAAACTAATTTCAAAATAATAGGTCTAAGATTATTTATTTTTAAATCAGAAAGACAACAGGAAAGCTTCTATTCAATTATCTTCTAAAGTTAGAGTCTTTAGGTTAACAATAATAAAAATAAGAATGTGATTTTGCTTTTTTATCTAAATTATCTGTGACTGAAATAAGGTGACCTTCACTAACGCACTTAAAATTGAACCTATGGCCTTGCTATGTGAGAATAGTCTGATTTCAAACATTTAGTGGGCTTGACATTTTTTCTATTAACCACTTTTGAAAAACAAAGAGGTGCCCCACAGCCAACTATATACCTGCAATTTCTTTTCCTCTGTCACTCAGTCTTTTGGTTACAATAAAAAGGTTTCTAAACATACCATGAGTATTTCTAATTTCAATAGACATTTTTAAAAACCCACAACATTGATAGGCATTAATGATTGCTTGGAGGACATGAAATATTTTTGATTTTTTTTGGAATGAGGCTTCTGTGGAGAACAAATGACAAACAAATTTCTCCTTCAAGATCTCTGAAATATTTAGTTGATATATTTTTTTCCACACTGAGCACAGAGTCTGAAATTTACTAGGTACAAATATTTATTGGAGTGATAATTGAGCCTTAAAACCCTCAAAAAAGTAATTCAGTGTTGTAAATTTAAGAGATTATGGCAAGCCTATTGGTTTTTAAACAGACGTGACTCTTGTAAGTAGTGAATCCCTGCATCAAGTAAGCATTATGCCTAAGGTCACATAACTGCTTTACTACCTGTGACCCTTCCAAGAGCAGAATTCTGAAAAGCTTTTTACCTAATTTGTTGAATGTTGAATATATGAAAGAAAATTTTTAAACTTTTCCTTATACAAAGATGTATTAATCAACAGAAGGAACAGGTATAGCAGGTGTGTCCAACCTGTCGCTTGTAGGCCACGTATGATCCTGGACAGTTAGTCATACATCCCTGCAAAACTATAAAATGTTAACATTAACATACTCATTTGTATAAGGTGTCACCTGTGCTTTCATAGCTTGATGTGTAAAACAATGATTACCAATAATATTTCAACCACCTACATGTATATGTCTGTGAAGACAGACATATATTGTTTTTAAGAAAATCTATGCATTTTATTTTTTAATTGTTAAACTTGAGCATGTTATTTTATAAAACAATATTAAAGTAATTTTAGCAGCTGTACAGAAAATACAAAAAGGCATCCCATAATTTTTTACTCATGATATTGTTATCATTACACATAAAATATTGCTAGCAGTAGACATGTTATGATCAAAATGTGAAAAAGAAAACCTTACTACTTTTTTTGAGACAGGGTCTCACTCTGTAGTCCATAGTAGTGTTGAACTCATTATATAGCTCACACTGGCCTTGAACTCCTGAGTGCTGGAATTACAGGTGTGTACCACCACGCCCAGTTCGTGTGGTACTGGGGGATCAAACTCAGGGTCTTGCACTTGCTACACAGGCACATTAACTGCTGAGCTATGCCCCCAGCCCCACTTTATTACTTATATACATTAATTATATATTTTGTATGTGTTCCAAAACAATTGCTTTTCGCTTAATGAAGCTCCAGCAAGCCAAAAGTTTGCACACCCATAATATATAGAATCTGTATCTGTTTGATTTTGTTATTTTGAACTGTTACAAATCAGTCACTGATTTGAGGTATTTGGTTTAAAATATTGTAAGTGAAGTATGAATATTGGCCAACATTGTGTCTATGGATAGAAAAAATGTTCTCTAGTTCTCTGAAGCTACTGCCGTACCTCTTGGGCACTGGAGATAAAGATGTTGGGCAGACCCATACACATAGCTTATATTCCCCCAGGCCAGTGCCCTAAAGAAGCACCTAAGGATTTCCTGGGACCTCAGTATGCACGTAAATGGCAGGAGTACAAGGTAATTGTGGTTCACCTTTGTGCCACTCACTCCTCTGTCTTCACTATCAAGCAAAGTTACGTGCTTAAAGTAAATATTCTTCAAGAATCCTCCAGATTTGAAGTTTCCACTTGGTTCATTTAGAGTCCCGGCCCTTTTAATCATACCATGATTATACTAAATTTGACAATAATCTGGCAATCAAATTTTTTAAATATTCATTTTGAGGCTAAAATATATTTTAAATATTTATTTAGAAGCAGCCCAGTAAATAATGTCCATTTACATTAGCTTAATTAAAAATTAATAATGACAATGAATAATAATGATGATGTTGGTGGTGGTGATGATGACGATGATGATGATGACGATGACGACAGAAGCTCCAGAGACTCCCTACGATTTTTAACCTACTAGTTCAGCTAAGCATCATTTCCTGTGGGCAAATAAATTTAAATACTCCCTACATAGCAAATGCCAGTTAAAGCAAAAGGACTGTGTTTCTCAGCAGTAATGTTTCTCTCTTCCATAATTTTGGTTCTGAGCATTATAAATGCAATGTGTTATATACGTATTATTATCTTTCAACTCCATAATCTGAGATTATTTTTAGCTATATAATCTGAGATCATCTCTTTCAACTCCTCTCCTAATAAAATTATTCATTCTTTATGACATTTGTGGTAGGAAATCACTGATATTTTCTTTAAATGGCTGCAGTGAAAGAAGACTCACGTATTAAGACTGCAGCCTGTTCCATTGTTGAAGAATTCTGTTAGAAAACCCATTTCTGTACTGGATAAGAAATGTTTTCTTATAACTGTAAATGTCATGCATGCTATTTCATATTAAATAAGGCAAATCATTTTCTACATGGCAACCATTTGAAAATTTTAATACAGTGCCAATCCGCAAATCATCTATGAGCCCCAACTTTGATAATCTCTTCTCAAGATTGCAAACCTCCAGCCACTTCATGTGTTTTTACTGATCATGTGACCCCCTCTTAAAATTTGCCTTTTTTCTTTTGAATTCAAATAAATTTGAGTTCAAATGCTGGTTTGCTACTATGTGACCTATAAATGGGGGGAAAAAGTCCTATCTCTCAAGATTTTGTGGATAGGCAGTGCTCAATATTATCGGGCAAGCATTATTCTATCTGTATTACACTAGCAATTCACATATTAAAAAAGTCCTGTGAGGTAGTTACTATGAGTATTTACTGAGTGTATAGACAAAAACATGGAGATGATAAATGCTTACTCAAAGTTACATAATTAATTAGTGGTGGAGTAAATATTTAAACTTAGGCAATTCGACTCTAGGTTCTTTTCCCCATTTTATTGATATGTATTTCTGCAACACATAAAGTTTACATTGATCTTAAGTATTTTGTGCACGTACATGTCGTGGCAACATTACAAATCCTTCCCTTCTCTCTTTTCGACCCTCCCACTCCCTCCCACCATCCAGTTTCCATTATTTCCTACTTTAAGTTCTATGACATAATTGTGACCTGGGTCTCTCATATCAGAGAGACCATTTGATATTTCACCTTCTGCTGTGACTCACTTCATTCAGAATGATGGCCTCAAGTTGCCTCCATTTACCTACAAAACCTTCCAACCTATCTGTCTTTACAGAGGAGTAGTAGTCCATTGTGTATAAATACCACAATTTGTGTATCCACTGGTCTCTTGATGGGTATTTTGGTGTCTTTCATATTTTAGCTATTGTTAGTTGTGCTGCTATAGACATGGGTATACATATATCTCTGTTATATTTTGGTTTTTTTTGCTGTTTTGGGAAAATTCCCAGAAGTGAGATCACTGGATGGAAGGGATATTTATTTCCAGGCTTTTGAGAGACTTTCATACAGCTTTCCATAGTGGTTGTATCAATTTATATTCCCACCAGCAGTATAGGAGGAGGATTCTTTTTTCCCACAGCGTCCCCAGCACTGATTGCTGTTTGTGTTCTTATTATATGCCATTCTTTCTGGAGTCAGATGGTATCTTAGTGACGTTTTTTGATTTGCATTTCTCTTATGGCTAAGTTAGCCACCATGTTATACTATCTTTGTAATATATGAGGCATATGTGTGTGTGTGTGTGTGTGTGTGTGTGTGTGTGTGTGTGTGTAATCACAGAAGGTAATGTCTGGTAAAGTAGATGTTTGATAAATGCTCATTTTCCCCCATTCACTATTCTGCTCCTTTGTGTAGTCTTTGGAAATCCTAAATGTGGGCCTGGTAGTGTAAATGTAGTCTAGTCAACTGAAACTAAGAGGCGGCTTCTTCCAGTTTTAGGATCAGTTTTCACTGGACACTTTGTACAACACACAAGTAAACTTTTCTTTCTCTAATGGCTACATAAAATTGCTTCCCTAAGTTATGATTAATCATTCATTTATTTAGCAAGCATTAATTACCACAAATTAGGCCACCTATTGGTGGCAACAAATGAGAAAAAGACGAAGTCCTCGCCTTCATGGTGCCTAGAGTGCAGTGAAAAAACAAATATTAAACACACGAGAAAATGACTAATAGATGGTATGGAGGAAAAAATAGGACATGTTAAATAATAACAAAAGAAACTTATTCTAAATTGCACCAGGGGATAGTTAAGGACAGGTCTTTTCCATGAAAGAATATTTAATCTCAAAGAGTGAGATGCAGTTAACCAAGAAATGTGTGAAGAAAGAGCCCCGGGAAGTACAAATCTGGTGCAGACCCTGGGGAGGAGAAGGGCATGGCCGCGTGGAACACATAACACATGGTCAGCGTAGGAGGAAAAGGGTGAAGAGGGGCCGTAAAGAATCCGAACGATGTTGGCAAGTTTGACTGGGGTACACTGTGATTTGTTCTGAGCTAATGTTGCCCTGGAGCTAAGTGGGGCCATCCTGCAGAGTTGTAGTCACTGTTCTTGGAAGCCATGTTGAAAGGAGGCAGATTAGAAGCTTGTGGTAAGGAGAGTCCACCAATTGCTCTTGTAACTCCTCTCAGGCTTGCATACAAATCTGTGTTCAGCTATACTGGTAAGTGCTTCTTATTAATATCACTGCTAACTCATCACCTACGGCAACAGATCACACCATAGGTTGCTCTTTACCAGAGTCCCTTTTCTCCTCCATTCTTTCTCAGGTGTTTTTTTTTTTAATGTGATAACCTATTTGTAAGTGTGAAAAGAAAAGCTATTTAGTGTCAGTTGTACAAATATCATTCACTCTTTGATACAGAAATAGAACCTCTATAGTAAGGATAAGTTTTGATGATTGTAGCCATTTGCCAGCTTATTCTGCCAGTGGCAATAACATTAAGCCATGAACATTAGGCTCTGGGGTCAGTGACTTGATATGCATTCATACACATAGATTAGCTCTGCAACAAATTTTGTGTGTGACCTTGAGTGAATAACCTTCTACCTCAGTTTATGATGTAAAATATAGAACAAATTATACCTCTCAGGAGGGTGATGGTAACAATCACTTAACCTACTTAAAGTGTGGAAAAGAACCTGGCAAAATGCCTGACATGTAGCAAGTACTTAACAAATTATAACTTTGTTTCATTATGAAATGCACCAGAACAAATAATTTTTGTTTGCAAAGTCACTATAGAATGATTTTTTTCAGATCAAATTGCAGTGGCTCCTTTATGCTAATATTATATTTGGACATAAATGCCTACTTTGGGTTTTACTAGCTTCAATTTCTAGTGTTTTATGGATCTATAGTACTAGCATCTCAAAGGGGCCTTAAGAAACTATTTTCACCCTTATGAAAATAGTTTTCTAAATGCATAATATACATGAAACACACATACGTTCATACATATGTATATCAAAATGCTAATGTATGGTACTCTGTGCTAGAACCAGAAGATGTTTAAGATTACTGCCTATCATCCACACTCTCAAGAAATTTATTTTCTGATGAATATGACAGATATGGATGTGGAATTAACTAGATTACAGGACAAAATCAAATAAGCATTGAAAGCATTCTGCGGTAGCACAGAGGAAGAGCAACAGCTTATAACCATTGATGAGGCCACCACAACTCAACCTTTATATTCAGTATATGTGACAGGAACAGGCATGCTAACATCTCTAGCAGCCTAAAAAAATTTCTTTCTCCAATTCCCCAAGATGAATGAAATTATTAGATGTCACAAATATAAACAAATAAAAATTACACTTCACCTTGTAACTAATCAATCCATTCTGGTTTGTGCCATTACTTTTGTCACAGCAATAAGTCAACATATGCTTTCTTACTCTCCAGTATATACTAGGGTTTGTGCAGGATAGAGGAAGCAAATTGCTTGTCCTCACTCCGATGTACCTAGAGTTGAGACACTGGAGCATGGAAAGCCCCCCACTCCAATTAGTAAACCATCAAGTGCTGTCACTGTGGAGCTCAACCTGATTGTGCTCTGAGGAGAAAGATGATGAACCAGGTAAAAGCCAAAATTATTGTTCTAGTAAATTCAAACTGCAGCTCAACTTCTAAAAAGCATTGATGGTGATAGATGTTTAGAGAGCTATTCAACCACTCTCCACTGCATGAATACATAACTCATAAGCAAAAAAACCCAAAAACCTAAGTTCGGTATATCAGAATCTCTCTCAGCCCTTGGTAATATGCACTCATACACCATTGCTTCAAATGCACTTCATTTAAACTCTGTTATGAACCTTAGTCAGAATATTCTTAGCTGGCCCTAAGACAGGAATGGTAAATATATATTAGTGGAAATAATGGATTTATAGGCTCCTGGAATAGGAATGAGCTGACGTAAGAAAAGAGTAGGGCTCAGGAGGCTGAAGCAGGAAGAATGCCATGACTTTGAGGCCTACATAGTGAGTTCAGGGCCATCCTGTACTGCACAGCCTAGATCCTGTCTTTAAAAAAATCAGAGATGCAGTGCAATTTTTTTTAACACCTTGCCTTTTATCGGATGAGCCTTTGAAAAGAGTACCTTGAAATTTGGAGGTTTACACATAGCCTTTTATTAAACTGAGTTGCCATCAGAAATTATGTTTAGAATAAGACTAACAAAGAATGAGAAATGGTGAACGCTGACAGAAGGCATTAATGAGTTGAAAGAAGGTCCTTTTTGAGCTCATTAAACCTATTATCTCAGTTCAGAGTGGTCTCAGGTGAAATTGGTGCTGACATACCCAAAAGTTTTTTCTCCGGCTCAGAACAATGGAAAATCTGACAGTCGTTTCCGGGCTACCCTTTCCTCATCAATGTGATGAGCAGAAATTTCAGAGTTCTCGTTTGGGGATAAGGTTACCAATAGAAACCTAATTAGTGGTAATTGTACCTAAAAGGTGTTTTTTTAGTTTCTCTCTCTCTCTCTCTCTCTCTCTCTCTCTCTCTCTCTCTCTCTCTCTCTCTCTCTTTTAAAAATTTCTCCAAGCAGACAATTTAAAATCCACTGAGATTTTATTCCATGCCTATCCTTAAAAATCAGTCCTGTTTTCTTGGCCTGCCAGTTTTCAAACTTTTGTGTGCATCAGAACTCCTTGGAGAAATCATAGACTGCATTGTGCCCCTTTTCCTCCCTCCACAGGACATCCTGCCTCAGTATGAATGAGGTTGGCACACACATAGGCAGGACGAATGCCAAGAAAATAGAGTAATAAAAGATACCACTTTTTAATTAGTTCTAGAAACTCTCTTCACATTTGTTTATTATTATTTGTAGTGGAACTCAACTGTGAAGAAATTCATTCTGTGCTTTAAATGGCTTTCTTTATTCAGTAAGAGCTGGCTTGGTCTCTTAAAAATCACATGACTATAACTTGGACCAGACTGGCGTGTATTGCTTAATTTGAAAAAAAGAAAATAATTTTCATATTATTCATCATGACTTGAATTTAAAGTTTATCTTTGGATGAACATTCTTCTAAAGTAAGACTCTGGATTGTTTTCCATGTTAGAGTAACCACTATCCATTTTATGCTTACAACCATTTTTGCAAGAAAAACACTGCAGGGAAGTTAAAATTCAGAAGTCACACAGTAACCACTTGCTTAGAAAAGGTGAGAATATGTATTCATGGATTTCAAAGTAGTATTTTGTCTGGAAGCACTGCTTTCAGCTAGTTAAAAAAGGATGCTAGAAATTGGCAGGGATTGACATTTGAGCCACAGATAATTAAGATATTTCCCGGCCCCACCCTGGAACCTCTAAGCCATTACTTTTTATCCCTACAACATTTGGACAGTCAGAAAGTCATTTTCATAATAACATGAATTTGTACTGATCCCTATCAGGGAGACCTTATAAAAATAGGTTTTTCACTTGATTTTATGGTTTGATTATAAATATCCTCAACGGTGAATGCTGAGCACACATCCCAGAGTCTCAATAGTTAAGGAAGCTAGTTTCCTTTACAAAGTCAGCTGTCCTCAGGCATTCTGCATATTCCAGGTACAGGAATAGCACCTCAGTTACTGAAGACATTGCATACAGAATCTCCGTAAAAGTTTATTGTCTCTGTTCAGGCGAGACTATGTCATCAGAATTTCTTTGTATTCCAAGAGTTTGTGTAACTGGAGATGGGAGGACTGGGTTGAAAGTGTATGGGAGGAGCATTTTCTTCGTGCTGATTGTGCATTGTGCATTTTGCAAATAGTCTCACAGACTATCCTGGGGGAGCTGTTTGATGCTACAGTGCATTGGTCTTTCACTCATTTTAAAAATGAAAACACTTAGCTTGCTTACTGTAGCTCAACAGAGAAGTTAGTCCACCAAAAAAAAGAGGAAACTAATTTGCCAACAACTACGTGACATGCCTTTGTTTACAAGCCACTACATATATTATCTGGAAAACCAAAGTCGGTGGACATTTTTATCTTTGGCATGGCTGTTGTTACAAGAAAATTTTACAAAATATAAAATTATTACTGTCGAGAAGATATGAAAACGAACTAATGCTTAAAATTGTGTTTAAAATTCATTAGTGAAGATACCAGTGGGTTGCTCTAATAAGTCAGGGTGAAAATTTTTTTAAAAATGGAATAATGTATAGATCAGGAAAATTGAAATTAGTGTGCAAGTGAGGTAAAGTGGCTTTCTTCAAAGTTGAGAGGAGGATTGAACATCTGGACAGATTTTACATTTTTGTGGGTATTACTGTGCGTTACTCTCAGTTTTCTCTGATTTAGAAAGTTGTAAAATTGCTCAGAGACAGTGAAAGATCAGATTTAGATAACTTAGACGAGTATGATCAAAGCAGTGTATAGATTTCCATTCAAATACAAATGTTTCCTACACTGTGTTTGGGAAAATGGCCCAGGCCTGGGCACAACTACTCTCTGGGCTAGAAGCCATCAGCTCCCTGCTGTCAGGTCTCCTTGATGTTTGGATGCTGGAACAGGTCAATACACACAAATTTCTTGAATCTTATTTTAGGATGCGTTCCGCCTGCTACTAAACTCTTCTTTTCTCCTCTCTGGTCTGATGTGGCACTATTTAATCATATGAGAATTGTAGTGGCGTGACAAGGACATAGAGGGAAGTAGTGATTTCACAGAAAAGTCAGAAGCTAAAAGTTCACATTTCCCCCATTCAGTTTCCAATATAGGTTCCTTTTTCCCAGTGAAAGGCAGTAACCAGAGAACTGCTCTTCCTCCGTGCCACAAAGCTCAGCCTCACACAGAAGCATGCTGTTGTATGGTGACCTTGCTTTCGCTCTTTTTGACATAGTTTGTACTGTTCATATCTGTATATTTTGTTCATTGAGAGTATATGGGGAAAAGCCAAACACATGCACACACACACACACACACACACACACACACACACACACCTTAAAAATTAACTCTTTACCTTCACCCCACATTATGTTATTATCTATTCAATAATTCATAATAAAAACTTGTACAGATGAATAGCCAGTTCAAAATGCTACATCATACCCAAATCATGTAGTTAGCTTTGAAGTATGTTTTTGTGTTGTTTAGAATCAGATATGGCTTTTGAAACTGGCATTGAATTATAATTTTTTTAAAAGTCCTGGAAAGAAACCTTTCAAGACTGAAGCATGTTGCTGCTTCTGCTGGGTTTGTGAACTAGGGTAGTAACTTTACTTTTCAACTCTCCAGAATGAGTGGATTTGAGCACAGTGATCTCTAAAGTTCCTTTCAGCTTTGACAATTACAACATATTCTAAAGACTGGCTTTAAACCAGTAGCGAAACAAAAATTATCCAAATTGAAATTCGAGATGGTGCTGGGAAACTATGAAACTTTCTCTTTTGACCTTCTGTTCAACTTTTCTCTGTGACTCTCCTGATAAGAGTAGACTTCCGTCATTACAAGTGTCCCCTTACTCCTTCACTCAGTAATGGGAACGGCACTATTTTGAGTGATTCATGTAGGAAACTGTAGGCCTCCATATGTGTTTCTTCAGTTACCATGCTGTAGATACGATTGGTAGCTCCGTTTTATAGATGCAGAAATGAGGCTTCAGTATGAATACAGTAAGTTACTCACTCAAGGCCACATTGCTAGTAAATATTGTGCTGAGATTCAACCAAATCTGTCTGAATTCAAATGTAGAGGCCTTGTTTTTATCCTGCATTCACATAGATTTAGTAGTTATATGCATGCATGTTTTTTTGGAAGATTCTATGAAAAATAAAATGCTGTAGAAGATTCAGCTATTTCCTTTCATGGTTAATAGTTTTAATCCAAGCTGAGAACTGATTATACATTGGGCTTTTAAGGAGGATATGAAAACTCTCTAGAAAGTAAACATTTTGGGGGTCATACGTCACTATATGGGAAGGTGAAATATAAGAAGAATAAATCACCTAAAAAGAGAACAGGGACATTATCAAACATCTATGTCCCATTTATTCATTGCTACGCAAGCCAGATGTCCCAGGTCTGCCATAAATTACTGTGTGAATTTCAGTAAATCTTATTTCTTTTATGGGTCTTAGTATTCTCACTTCTCAGTTACAAAGATGACTAATTTCTCATTGTCTTCTTGAGATTTTGTGATTGTATAGTAACTTGAGGTTCTTTCACCTATATCATCCAAAATTTAAGAATAGTGACAGAAATGGAGGATTTCATACAGGGATCTGATCCAGTTGGGGGACAAAATTTCCCTAATGGAAATGTTCATCCCCGGAGAAGCAGTCAGAAAACTTGCATAGCTATATCAGTACAAAAATAAATTAATAAAATAAGTACATCGTGATAAGGGTAAATGGTGCTAAATTTAACAAGTATTCTTTGAAATGTACCCACAGCATGTTTAAAAATAGAACACGTGTACCTGAGGGAAAGGGTTCAGGCAAGTAAGAGATGCCAGAGAGGTGAAGATAGGTGTAGTCAGTACATCTGGCACATCTGGTTCAAATGAATAGCCCAGCCCACGGTGCAATCTGAATAGCCCTAATAGTGGAGAATTCAGATTAGGCATATTCAGTAGTCGTAAATACCCAACCATCCATCATTCCATCTGGTCCTCCTTCACAACAAATGGAGAGAGAGAGGGATGGAGAGGGTATGCTGCCCTGACACTAATTTCCTGAGTTTCCTAAGAAAACAGTCCCTCCTTCCCCAGGCACCTGGGGTCCAGTTTCAGGAAGGATTAAACAAACAAACTCAGGCCTGCTTCGGCAAGGGGCAATATAGCAATCCAGTCACGTTTGAGTGGAAGTGTAATCTACTTGTCAGAGTGAAGATAGCCCCATACTATTCCAGCTTCAACCTTTTATAAAATGACAAGTCAAAATTTGCTCTGAAGGCAAGATTTGGGATTTCCAAGGTCTGAGTGCTGTGGGAGGCAGGCTAAAGAATTCAGAAATGGTGCAACTCCTGGCGTTTTTTCTTTCTTAGTCTGCTGCGTGGGGGAGCTCAATCCCTGGGGTTTCCTGCCTTTGGCTAAAAGAACCCAGCATTCTTAAAGTCAGTGTGGATATTAATTAAATAGAGGAAACAGCCTAAGTTTAGGTCACCAAGTCACCACTTTCTTTTTCTTAGCTAATGTGCTGCTCACAGCCCTTTTGCTACTTTTGTTTTTGGCATTGTCAAACGATCTTTCTTTTGTCTTTTTCTACTTCCCAGGTTACTCTGTATCCTTCTCCCTTTGTTTTTCTTTTAAATTGCCTGAACTCACTGTGGCTTAACTCCTCTCACAGCCACTCAGATTTAAAGAAGTTACTGGCCTCTGACCTTCAGGAGGATCAGGTGTGGCCTTCATAAATTTCCAGGGATTAGAGGCCTGCTGGATGTCTTTTCACTCTCCACTGAATCTGGGGTTGGTTGCCATGCAAATAGTCAATAAGCCTTTTTAGCTCAATGTAATGGGTGAATCATTCTTCTAGGCTTCCATATGTTTCTGGAAATAAGACAGTTTGCCTTTACACAGTTGACAGTTTAACATTGTCATGAGGACCCAGAATGTGGCCTACTTGAGAGAACACATGTTTTGGGGGTTCTTTTGTTTGTTTTATTTTGTTTTGTTTTAATACTTGTATTCTATTTGTGTTGAGTGAAACTTTTTAATATTATCAAAAGGAAAGTTAAAGTTGTCTTTTTTTATTGAATGCAGTAGAGCAAGCAATTGGAGGAAATTTTTATAACAATTCTTTAAGCAATTTCGTTACTATTTTGCCCCCAGACATCTCATTTTTAGGAAATGGTTTCAAATCTTGAGTAAGATGTTAGCTCAGTATTATTTCTGCTGAATATAGCAGAAATTTTAATAGTCAAATTCTAATAGGCTACAAACACTTGCATTCTTCCAATTCTTCCATTATAATGTGAGTTCACTTACACCACACAATCTAACTTGTGTATAATGTACCATATAACAAATCAAAATGGTTAACATTCTTAGTTGGGAAAGCCATAGTTGCCCCAGAGAAATTTAATCAACATGCCAGTTCTCACTGACCACATCCAGTAGTTCCAGTTTTATACAAAAATCTGTTTTTTCTTCTTTTCTGCCTTGAGGACAGGCATTTGGCCCAGAATTTTCTCTTAGTGCTCAGGTGTGAAGAAGCACTATCAAAACATTCATTCATTCCATTCTCCTCCTGCTCAGGAAAACTTATTTTCTCATTCCTTGGAGAGGAAAAAAAAAATACGGGTTATAGGCAAAGTATAAAGATAAATCAAACAGATTGAGCATTGAGATGCTGTTTCTCCACTCTTGGTGGTGGTAATGTTGTTTTTCCTTTTTTGAGACAAGTTCTTAGTCTGTAGTGCAGGCTCATCCGGAGCTCACTGTGCACTCCACGCTGACCTCAGACATACGGCAATCCTCCTACCTCAGACTTTAAAGTTCTAGGGTTACATGCGTGTGTCACCACACTTAGTATATATGATAGGACCTTGGGTTTGCAAGACAAAATATTCGCTATTCCTCCAGTCCTTCACTCTCATTTTTTACTTCGTTTCTCATTAAACCTTCCTTTGCTGTCATGTAGGCAGCTAGACCAGTAGGCAGTGTAGATAACCAAGACGCAACTTGACTGGTTTACGAAACATATTGTAAGCCTCTTAAGGAACACACTCTTACATTTGTAAGTCTTCACTTAAGATGGTTCTTGCTAGTTGTTCTTTGCTTTATTTCTTCCTAAGGAAGATATGAAAAACCTAATCCAGAGTGACACCTACTTCTCATTTAGTGTATCATGTCTAAGTGCACAATAATTTTCTCCTTGTTTGTTGATCATCAGAAAACATGGACACAAAAATAACTGCTTAGGTCTTGAAATTTTGAAAGGAAAGTTCAAAACTAATGGGTTCGAGAATTTGGCCTAATACCAATTTGGCAGCAAATTTGCTACATTAACAAAATCATGTTTTAAATCGGTAAAGCCAGTGACCTAGGATATGTGGATTCAAAGAACCCTAGGAAAGTTTCCACATCTGTTTGGAGTTCCTACAATCTCTAGTATGTATTTTTTAGTGTTTAAAATCTGTGTATCAAATTAATTGCTATTAGACTTAAATTTTTCCTATTTGTACTCCATGTAAATGCATGTATATGTATATGTGTGTGTGTGTGTGTGTGTGTGTGTGTGTGTGTGTATGGAAACACACACACGCACACACACACACAGACACCAATATACCCCCAGAAAAATCTCAACTAATCTCAGAAAAAATATTCCTGAATGGGAGCAAATAAGAAATTTCTACTTTTGAATTTGAGTCCAGGGAGAAAAAGCATTTGGTGGTAGCCCCTGAAAAGCTCCATAGAAAAATCACAAAAGAGAATGAGGAGGCAAGTGCACAGACACGTGACAAGTAACTTCATTTTAGAATTTTGTCTCGATTTTACTCTAACAATATCTTTAGACGGGTCGTGTTTACTTTTTGATCAGCTTCCCATTCCTTCATCTTTTATCATTTTCTGTGACAGCTAAGGAAAAAAAATCCCTGTGGGCCTTACCCAAGCTTCCTTTAGAGTTGAGAACGTGTCTTGTCTCATACGCTTTCCAGTATTTAAGGTTCTGTGCACTACGATAAATCCACAAATAATGTTCGTTGACTTTCAGCGTTCAAAAAGCAAGGTATAAGTGACTGATAGAACCTGAAAGGATATAAAAGTGAAAGATGAGTTTTCCCCTTCTTTTCCCCTCCTAATAACCAGACCTATGTTTCTCCTATTACCTCTAAGACTGAGCCCTCTGTACACGTCAGCTCCGGTCCACACAGTCTCTAAGTAAAATATTTATCAGGAGATACTAAGAGAAGGAGGGGTCAGAATCTATTTCAAGGTGGAAAAAAATACCGTAATGATTGTTTTACGCTCTTCATTTGGAACTGAACAAAAGAGAAGGGGACACAGAAAATGTCAAAAGGATGAGCAGGAAATAAGAGTTTGTGTGTGTGCTACTGGGGATTAATTAAAGTGTGAAATGGCTACAAAACAATATGTAATTATTCAAAAGTATAAATAAGGATAAAATGACTTTAACGTTCCTGGGATACAATACCCAATACCCACAACCTAAGGGAGGAAAAGTTCATTTTTGCTCACAGTTTCAGGTCTCGGTCCACCCATGGGCAGCCTCAAGTGGTACAAGGAGTCGTAGTTACTTTCTTGTTGCTGTGGCAGAATACTCAACATCCACAATTTAAGGGAGGGAAACATCTGTTTAATTATAAAACCTATTTTAGTTCAGTTTCAGAAGATTTCACACAATCTATTCAGAGGCAGCCTGGCAACAGTGGAAGCACATGATGGGGGTGTAGTTAAAGAAAAGATTTTTCATGGCCTGGAAGACAGAAACCCAGATGAGTAGAAAGGAGTTGATGTCTGGAAGCTAAAGCTAGGGCCAGAACTTTCCCAGGAAAAAGCTGTAAACTTATTCCTTCCTTTGCTTAGTTAAAGCTGCCAGTTGGGCCACCCACACCCAGGTTGTCTGTCCCTTCCTTACTTCCTGGCCAACAAGTCAATACCACAGAGCTTAAAGTTCTGCCTGGCTGCTCCCCAGTCCCAAAAAGTTGACATAATCCCTACAGGTCCAACCTGAAGCATCCACCCTTTCCAGACAGGTCCTACCTCCCAACAGCACATAGTTCTATAGGTATCCCATTACATACAAATACATAAGGCTTTTGGGGGACATTCTAGAGCCAAACTGTAACATTCCACCCCTAAGACCCAAAAGACTTATATCCACCCTCTTATGAAAAATGCATTTAGCTCTTCTCTAAGACTTGCCAAAGTCTTAACAGGTCCAGAACTGCTAAAAAGTCCAAGTTCAAGATCTCCTTTGAGACTCCAAGCAAACTCTTAGTTTGGAGCTTCTGTCAAAATTAAAATAAATTTGAACACTTCCAACATATAATGGCACAGGGTAAGCATTCCCATTCCAAAAGGCAGGAGTAGGAAGATACAAAGCAAGCAGAACAAAGTAAGTTCTAATCTCAGCAGGGCAAGGGTTACATCCCATAGTTTCATGTTCAGTACTTTGGGTAAACTGTAGCAAGATTTGAGCTCAAAAGGTCTGAGTAGCCCTACCTCTACATTATTGCTTTCTGGATGCAAACTCCATAGCTTCTCTTTTGGGCTGGCTCTGCTTACAACCTGTAGCCTTCCTCAATGGATGACCCATATGTCTGGCATATCCAAATTTCTGGGGTCTCTACTATAACTTAGGCTCCGTCTTTTTCACAATTTTATGCGTTGCCTTCCCAGGGGCAAACTGCCTGGCCTCTAAGGTTTCCCTCTGAAGGCCTCCATGATCCCACAACTTTTGCACCCTGCAAGTCTGTGAAACTAGCACCGTGTGGATGATGCCAACATCTGCTGCTGGCTTGAGCAGTAGCCTGGCCTCTTTGGACAATCGCTGCTGAGGCCTCTGAGATCTTAGATGGCTGAACTCCAGCCAAAACTTCTCTCTTTGGCCCTACAGAGTGTCTACGGTACTCTTCTCATAGCAAATTCTTTTGCCTGTTCACTCTTTAATTGATAATGGGTGGTTGGTCTTGCTGATTCCTGAGACACCCTTAAAGCATCTGTTTTATAGTCCTGACCCTAAGTTCTGGACTTCTTTTTAATGCTAATCTCCTTTAACGCCCTTATGCTCTTCTGATCCACTTCTGCAGGCCCTTTCTTGCAACACTGCAATCTTTTTTACATTTTTTCTGTAAATTTTTATACTTTCCAACATAGAGTTGTTTAAAAGCCATAAGCTGTACTCATGTAACAGCCTGAACTTTGAGCTGCTTGGAAATTTCCTCGACCATATTAAATAATCCACCACCCTTAATCACAGCTTCAGGTAAAATCCCAGGTCAGGGGCAGAATGCTGAGATACACTTTTTGCCAAAATATAGCATGCATGGTGTCTAGACTATTTAAGGTCCTTTTTTCCATCTGAAACTTCTTGAGCCTGGCCTTTACAATACACACTTCTATGAGCATTCTGGTCTTCTGAGCTCTGTACAGGATCTCCCATGTAGCTTGGCTCATGGTATCTTAAGTCTTCTCTGGTGAGAATATTCAAATCTTTCTAAGCTCCTCCCACAAACCATTTCAAAATGTTTCCAAACCACATGGTCAGGTAAGGACACAGCAGTGACCCCACTTCTGGTACCATTTTCTGTCTTTGTCACTTACTCATTTTTGTGGCAGAATATCTGACATCCACAACTTAGGGGAAGAAAGATATATTTTAGCTCAGTTTCAGAAGGTCTCACAATGACCATTCATGTGATTTCACCATTGCGAGCTGGCATGAATGGACTCTGTAAGACCCTCTGAAACTTTGAGCTAAAATAAATCCTCCAAAAATTGTGGATATCAGGTATTCGGTCCCAGCAAGAAATAATTACCAAGAACAGCGGGCATAGCAGAGGGCTTAGCCAGAGCAAACCTGATCACAGCTTGACAAGACAGGAAACAGAGTGTGCAGCAGGCAGAACTAGTGAGGGAGTATAATATCACAGGTTATACCCCAGGGATCTGCCCCTTTTAGATCCTTTCAGTTATCTGTTCCTTCTGATCAGGCCACACCTCTTTCCAGCACAGGAAATCAACGGATTAACCCCCATGATTGAATCACCTTCTAAACATATAAGGCTTTGAGGGGACATTCCAGATTCAAACCGTAACAGGTGTTAGGGAATTAGATAATAACATAATATGTTATCTATCTCTGGTAATTAAATACTCATAGAATTGCTGGAAACAATTAAGAAAGTCATACTTCTCTCCCAGGTAACATAAGGATGAGGACAGACATTAGTGTAAAACTGTGAATCATTCAGCATTTATTGGAAATCTGCTACGTGTCAGGCTCTGTGCTATGCATCGGGGATATAGCTATAAAAGATAATGTTCCCATGCCTAAAGAGCTCATAGCAGAACAAAGAAGGCAAAGAGAAATCAACATAGGATAATATTCCATAATGAATTCTGTGAGAAATTTTTTTAAGAAAAAAACATAAAAAGCCAGTGCACTGGGCAAGGAGGCAGAGAGCAGGAAGGCTTCTTAAAGAAGGTCATATTTAAGGTGAGTTTTGACCCTGAACTATGGCTTCTATAGGAACTTTCACTAGAGGCCTAGCATTCTCCTAAGGTGTCATGTTACAGGCAACAGCTGCAGCCCACTACCCTGGCTTCATCGTCAAATTCTGACAGCAAGGACACTGAACTGAAAGACTAAGAGAGAAGCAGGTGGTGTACAGTGGCTATAAATCTATCCTCTAGGCTATTGGATCATAGATGCCATGAGCTTCAGCTTCAAAATATAATCTGAATACGTAGCCTTCCCTTCTAGGGGTTGAAAGTGTGAGAAAATTGAAAGGGGAAGTCGAGAGGGAAAAAGAGAAGGGAAGAACAGCTACTTTGCTCTTTGATCTTTCTACTTGTGGGAAGGGAAACCTCCCATGAACGTCACTCGTCTAGTCTTGTTTGAATCTTCATTCTTGCATTTTTGCCAAAAAAAGGGGGCAGTGGAAGTATGTCACTTCATGTGCAGAAATATATAAAAAGAAAATAATCTCAACCCACTTCTATGTCCCCTTCCTTTGAAGCTGGAAGAGTGATTGCAGATTAGTTTGCATTTTGTCTGAACAGCTCACCTCATCTGAAATAGTCACTCTAGGAAATTGAAAACTAAATTTGAATGTTATAAAGACAAAATTCTGAAATGACTCCCTCAATTTGATCAGGCCCACTCCTTTTTGGTCACTTTTCTGGCATAATACTGAGCCTCTGAAGAAGCTCTGTAGAGTAATGCCCTATTATTAGTATTAAATTACTTGGTAGTTCCATCTTTATTCGTTTGCAGACTCACACCTACTACAGACAAGATCCAGCTTGAACAGTTTTCCTTTCAAATTTACTTCTCATTTTCCTTTTCAAAAAGGAAGTAGCCACACATTGAAGCAGGAAATGCTATGGCTTGCTATAAGTAAGAATGTCAGGCAGATTCAATGCAAGGTTTGGCCGTAATGGAAGACCTTATAGGAGTTCTTGATCTTAGTTTCTTTCTGTTTATTCGACATTGTTATTCTTGCCATTTGGGCATACTGGTAGTTTATAAAAGAGGTCAGGTGTACTAATGGAAAATTGAAGGAAGAAAAATCCAAAGAAGCCATGTATCCTGCCTGAGTGACTTGCCATGGTGATAAGTGTAGAGAGGTCGCTTTGAAAACTCTGTGAATCTACTCTGTTTTTCAGGTAACCTCAGATACCTAGTAGCCTTGAAACCCTCCAAGTTTCCTCTTCAACTGGGAAGGAACTTCTTCTTTACAGGCCCCTTTAATGGTATGGAAGAAATATAATTCCAGTCAATATGAAAGCATTTGATATGAACAACTGCTTTCATATATGGCTTTTCAAGGGAAGAGGGAGAATGCTAAATAATTTACAATGTTGGAGAAAATTGCATTGCAATTCAGTTACATTTTGTTTAAAAGTGAAAGGTTTTAGTTTTGATAGCAGAGACTTTGTGCACTTGAAGGCAGCATGTATGGTGCAAGACAGATTTAATTCTTAAAAGTACAGAGGTGTTTTATTCACATGCTGGGATGCGTGTTATGGCTGAGGCTTTTGTGTTGACCTGGGTTATATTCTTCTCTTATTCTTTGCCCTGAGTTATCCAGGAATGATACCTAGTGGAAAAAGAAAAGAGAAAAAACGTCATTAATGATCAAATCAGTATTTCATTTTAAAATCTGAATTTGTATATAGCATTTGTATATAGTTTAATAATTGAGACACAGAGGGACTCTAAGTAACACTTTAAATTCTATTTAAGGAGATCTTTTTATTACTTTTCTTCTCGTTTTGTTTCTTTTCTTTTGATGTAGAGTTTTCCTTCATGGGCCAGGCTGGTCCTGAACGCACTGTGTAGCCCAAGCTGGCCTTGAAATCACAGCCATCCTCTTGCCTCAGCCTCTTGGGTACTGGGATTATAGGCATGCTCAGCCAAGCCAACTAGGTCATTTTCTCTACAAACTTTTCACAGTTTAATATTAAATCCTGGAGTTCAGGATAGATTTTTGTCAGGTTTGTGATTATGAGAAAAATCAGTAAATAATTTTAACTTTCAATCATTCTGTAATTCTCCATACTCCATGTAGTCTATGATTTTTAAACACTTATATCTTAAATTGATCTTATTATCATAAAGTTGTTTAATCTTTAATGAAGTGCCATCATAAACTTCCTGCATTTTGTGGGACACAACGTCCCATAGCTCGTCAGTGGCCTCTTTCTACACACATCCAAGTGAACTCCTTGCTTTTGTGGTCATTTGTACCACATTGAGAGTATCACCAGAAGGAGTTACTTGGTATAGATATTCTAAAGGGGTAAGTAGCAGAATGTCTAGAACACACCTGAAGGTAGATATTGGAATTAGAGATAATATCATATAAAAATGGAGAGCCTAGAAATGGTGAATCATTGTAGAACACCAGAATTAATATTACTCCACACAAAGGTTTTTAATTTTGAAGTTTACTTTTAAAACAATAATCACCACTCATCATATTTATTGTAAAATATCCATCCATCCACAGCTCAACTTTTTTTCTAAAGTACCCTTATCTGGCAGTGCCTCTGGTTTCTCGATATATCTCCTACACAAAAAGACTAGAAAACGTGTAATGAAACACACACACACACACACAAAAAGCCATGAGTTTTAACATTCTGATGCCTGAATCCTATTGGCAGAAATGACACAAACCATAAGGCATACTATTTATCATTGATTTCTTATTACAGCCAGCTAAGTCATGTCAGACTTGCAATCAACCTTTTACCTACATGTATATCTATTAAGACACCAAAGAAATTCTATGAAAATTCACAATGCTGTCTGTCTGTGGTTCTATTATCTAGCTAGGTAATTGTGTGCCTACAAACTTACCTGTCATATTGCATATTTAACTGAAGACTATAAAAATTACTTATACTTTTTGTTAACATATCCATATATATATATATATATATATATATATATATATATATATATATGCCTATTCATATATAGTAAAAGCTTTATATATTATATAAACAGTAAAAACTAAATAAATCCTGATATATATACATATGTATATACATAGTTTTTGCTGTTGATATAACCATATATAGATTCATTCAGGTTTGTGTTAGGGACTTGAATTGAGATCAGTGGTTCACTCCACAACACGAATTCGCAGCCAACTTTTCAGGAGTGCCTACCACTACTGAGTATCAGTTGCGGACTTATTTTTATACACCTCCCCCAGGACCATCCCTCCCTCTAATCACTCAGCAATCATTTTTCAGTTTCAGTCTATTTTCTCCTGTGTAGTAACTGCAAATAATCTTGCAGCAGGTTCAAAATACCCATATCCATTGAGGCCTAGTTAAAAGAGAATCACATAGGCCATTTTTTGTTAAGAAACTGAACTGCTGATAGTGCTTGTTCTTCCTGCACACAGAAGTGGCCAAAAAGACTGAGGTGTACTAAAGAGCTATTTTCCCAAAAGCTCCAAACCATTTCACACTTCTAAAAATAATGCAAGGATCAGTCACTAAAGTCCACGAAATCATTTCAAGTAAATAAAAAAAAAAAGAATAAGACAGCCAAACAAGTTTGACAGTTTGTCAGGGTGTGTCCTCTTCTTCCAGAGTCTCAGGCTCCTGGGTTTCCAACTAATAATCTACTGATGGCTAGACTGGTGACAGTGCTACACTGTCAGGGCAATCACAGTGGGGTCCTAATTGTGTAACTACTTATAAAGGAAACTGATGGCTGAGTAACTGCGATGTTGAAAACAGATGGTAAACCCAACTCATGAAAATTAAGTACAAAGTAGCTGGACTCAGGCTCTAAAAGTTTAAGATTGGAAAACACTAGACTGGCAACTGAGGCTTTAGTATTTCTCCAGCCTATGAAGATGTGAGAGAATTGGGAAAATGGGAAAATAAATTTTCTTTTTGTTGTTGCTGGGTTTATTTTTTACTTTTTCTTTTCTTTTTCTCGTGTGTGTGTGTGTGTGTGTGTGTGTGTGTGTGTGTGTGATATAATGTTTACAATGAACTTGAGTATTTGTGCATATATATATATATATATATATATATATGTATGTATATATGTATGTATGTGCACATCAACATTACCATCCCTTCCCCTCCCCATTTTTGGCCCTCCCACCCCCTCCTCATTCCCCTGTAACTCCCACGATCACACCCATTTGGCTGTACAGAATGCCTGTATTTTGGGTTTCCCAAATCAGACAAACTCTGGAATACCACAAAATACTTAATTTATACTTGGAATATTAATGCTTATTAGTTAGATTATGGGAATATAGAGATTCATTTTTAAAATCTGAGTTTCTTTTTTCAGTTTTCTCAAACTATGTTTTGAGGCAGGGTCTCTCTCTGCAGTCCAGGCTGGTCCTGAACTCACTATGGAGCCCAAACTGGCTTTGAACTCTTGGCAACACTTCTTGCTTCAGCCCCCTGAGTGCTAGGACTGTAGGTGTGTGTCACCATACCTGGCTTTATATGGTGGTGCTGGGGAACTGAACTCAGGGCCTTGATCTTATAGACAAACACTTTAATCTCTGCTATTCCTCCAGCCCTTATAAGATTTTTTTAAGCAGGACCTAGCGGTGCAAGTCTTTATTCCTTTTTCCTTTTAAAATTTTTCATATTATATGTATATATATATATATATATATATATATATATATATATATATATATATATATTTTATATATATGTGTGTGTGTTTACCATGTACTTGAGTATTTTGTGTGCCTATATAGCACATCAGCACACACACACACACACACACACATATTTTATATCTGTGTCTCTGCTTTTCCTTTTACTTTTGAGTCCATTATAAGTGTTGCCTCTTTTTAACTTAGCAAGTTTTCTTCAAATTCTTTATATCCTCATAGCTTTCACTGACTGTCTAGGAATCTTTACTGAGAGAAAAGGGCAGAGTGTTACCAGAACTCTACTTCTAAGTCACCCTCAACATTTAGGTCAGTTCCTCTTCATACCCCCACTCCTGCCTTCCCCCACCCTTATCTCTGCCTTCATTAAAATTAACCCATCCTCTATCTCATTTCTAAAAACCCTGGTAGGTGGTGAACTACACTGTAAATGTCAGTTTGTCCTCAGATACAAGTAGTCAAGTCTGGCTTTTTGTGTCATACCTCCATAGAAGTACACAAACACAAAAAAATCTGGTAATTACAATATTAATACAATTGGAAAGAAGCCCCTTGGCATAAAATGGTCCTCTCCAGTGTTCTTTTAATACTGTCACTTAAACATTAATACACAAACATAATTAAGCTATTCAACAACCTTACTTTCAGACTTTTAGTCCACCAAGCATTTATGTTTTAAATCAAATGCCCTTCACCAAGTGCACTCCCCTCTCTCTGATTGCATCAGGCAACCACTGTCTCCTTTTTGATCTCTCTTATTCAAGTTTGATTTTATTTCCCAAGAACAAAGCTTCTTCATTGGCAGCCAGTCTTCAGGAAATCCACAGTAGTCGTTCTTACTCTCATCACTTTTGAATGCCTGTTAATCCTGGAAGAGACAATAAATTGGCCTCACAAGGTCATTTTGGCCAATACCTTCTTATTAGATAAGAGGATAGAGGCCCAGGGAAGGGGGCAGGACTGATCTAGCTCGTTAGCTATTCTTGGCTGATTACAGGAGGAACTCAGGTCTTCTGACTTCTACACTAGTTTGCTTGTACTGTATCTCAGCTGCAGCTTTGTGCATGCTGCTGTTGCTTCCTCTGCTTAAACCACGGCCTCCCTTCTTACCTTAGAATTCATTTATTGATGGACAAGATTTAGTCCTCCTCCCTTCACCCCCCATAGATTCTCTTCGGGCTTTGGGCTTTTACTAAACATGCAACAAAATAGAAATTCATATTTGTAAAACGACCATTTCAATAGACGAATATTCTTCTGTGCCAGGTGTTCAATCTCTTATCTTGGCAAAGATTCCCAGCCCACTGGCATAACTATCATGGACCCTACTGGCTAGGGTGGGTGGAAAAACATCTTCTGCTTAGAGCTTCAGGTGTTTGTGATACTGATAGTGTGTGCAAAATTGAAAACTGAAATTTGTACACAAGGAGCTGAGGCAAATAAGCCAGAGAAATAAGTCTAAATAGATTCTTCAAGTAAAGAGGGTCTAAGGCAACTGCCAGCAGGCAGTGCTCAGAAACATTAGGATCTGAGGGTCAGGACAAAGGTGATCTGGTAGAATGCGAGAGTTAGAAGGGAGAGAACCTTGAAGCAGAATATTGTTGTCTGAATTAAAGTGGGTCTCCATTGGTCCCTTTACTGTGTTACAGAGATGAGCCAGATCTGTGTAAATGACCAGAGGCAGGTGTAGAGACAGTATCACAGACTGATACAGATCAAATGCATCTCTTCCTTGGGTCACACTTCTGACTATTTGCTTCTTTGCAAGAAAATTAGGTTCAAGTTGATGGTCCCAGAATTTTACTTATCTTGTCCTATAAGAAGTTTCACAACTTGTCAATGATTTGCATTGTCAGCAGATGGACAAACTCGGTGTCAGCACTGCCCATCGGCCTCTTTTTGTGCTCAGGCACCTCTGGCTTCATAGCTGAGGTTACTCAAAATGGTGCCATTTTTCCTGGTCATGTGATCCCACGCAGTGGTAGCACTTTCAGAAGATGGTATGCCTGGCTCAACCTGACAATGTTGTTTCATGTTACAGTCATGTATATTCAAATAGACTTTTCTACCACCACTTATCACTCAGGCCTGTTGTGTGAGTTTTCAGTACTCCTTCTCCAGGCACTCATGAGGCAAGTCTTATATTAGTTGTTCTCATAATGGGTATCATTTATTTTTACTACATGACGGCAAATGTCTGCCTCAAGCACTCAAGTCATACTCTGTTTTCTTCCAGCATCGGTTGTGTAGGTCAAATTTGCCACATCCTAAAGAAGCTTTGGTCTGATGTACCCAGTCTAGTCTTCCACCTGCCATAATGATGCTCTTCTCCCAAAGCACTTGTGTCATGTTTCGAGTGCAGGATTACATTTTATCCCCGTGTTTCTTTTGAGAGTGAGTTCGAGTTACTTCCTCTAATCAAATGGTCAAATCTGTGATCTTTGATGGCAGCAACTATGTCTAATCTTAGGTATAGTTCAAAGTTTCAGATACAATGGGCTTGGCCAATATAAGCAAATAAATAATTTGGATATCATTGATCAGTGAGGAAGCAAATTAGTGTAGATAGTAAATGTAATTAATTGAACTGAGTGTCCTTTTGGGTTCTTCCATTTATTAATTGTGTGTCCTGCCTCAATATATTTGTTTTGTGTGAAAATTAAATATACCAGCGGTTACTTCCCCTAGTTTAATTTGTCAAGAATTTTTTAAATAACTGAGGTAAAGTGCTTTTACATAGTGTCTGGTACACAATGAGTATTTAACCCATGTAGGTAATGCTATGGCTGGTGTTTATTCCAGTTAATTGCCTTAACCACCAAGCTCTCATGTGTACAGTCATTGGTATGCTGTGTGTAATATGTGGTCTTAGCCTACCCCATCACTTCCAAAATATTACAGACGTGCTGCAACCTCTAGCATAGGTTCACCTTTATTATCTTTCCTCTTGTGTCCCCTCCCTTACCTTTATTTACATCCACTCCACTAAATTCTTTACTTCTCCCTTGTTCCTTTTTCTTTCCCATTCTTTTTCCTGACATTGATCTGATTCCACGTTGAATACCCAGGAGACTTTTGAAATTCTTCCAGATTTAGTGGTGAGTATGAGGTTGCAGAAAGCTCTTCTGTGTGTTTAAAAGTTCTTTGTACTCTAGAGCAAAGGCATGACTTTGTGCTACAAAGTGAAAATTGGATAACAAGAATGTGTAAAACACTAAGTATGTGTTCATATGTGTTATTGTCTGGGTTTCTATATGTTGATACATGACGGATTAGTGATTTTGTAGACCATTTTCTATAGTTCAAGTCCTGAGGCTTTTCTTTTAGGCAACAGGAAGGTTTGGTAGGGCAAAAGATTATAATTACTAATGTTATTCTCATGACTGTAATTATAATTAGATGTATTTTTCAACTTTGCTTTTTTTGGGAACTAGTGATTTTAGGAGGCATTTAAGAAAATTATTGCCTGATTTTATAAAATGTCACCACGTCATTTGTGTTAACTTTCATGAGAGAAGTTTGCTGCAGGACAAATAATTTTGAGTCAGTATAAATCACTGAACACCTATTTTTTGCATAATCAGTTGCATGTGAGATACAAAAAGGAAGTAAGATAAAACTCTTATCTTCAAAAGAGCTTGATTAGCACACTGTACTAAATGGACTTCCCTAATTAGGCCAAAGGCTCCCAATGGAACCCTGAATCTAGCCCAGCCTATATCCCAACGTTGACAGGGGGAAAAAAAAAGTCTCTCAGTTTTCCTATGGGGAGAAGAGTAATTGACAGGCAGCCCCAACTTCTGGACTACGAATCTAACACTGCATTTTGGGCCACGCTTCTCACAGGTTGCTCCCAGCCAATCACTGCATCTGACAAGGACACTAGAAAGATGCGGGGCAAGCCTTCTGAGTGGCTTTTACCATTGGACTCTCCATTAGCTTTGCTCCAACTTTCTAAAAATTATTCTTCAGTGTAAGACTCTTATTTACTAATCCTGTTTTCATTCTTCTCCCCACATGATCCCCACTATGTCGTATTCTGGCTTTGCAGCCTCCTTTGTGTCATTATCATTTCCTCTCACTGATCCGCCAGTCCAAAATAAGCCTCTTGCGTGACTGATCCCACCTGCCATGGCATCTGTTTCTTAGAAGATTTGACCCAACTCATCTGTATTGGTTAGGGTTCTTAGAGAGGCAGAATTGACAGAAATTGTAAAGACAGGGGATTTGTTTGGAGGCCTTACAAGTCCGAGGCTAGAGATAGTATATTCATCGGTGGCCAAGAAGTGTGGGAGCACTTGGTGGAGGCAGGGATGGAAGATGCTCCTCACAGCATTGCAAACAGGAAGCCGAGAATGGGAGAAAGTTGCATTTATCCTTCCAAGTCCTGTCTCAGTGATTGGCCCCTTCTGGGTCCAGCCTCAGTGTTCCACCCCTTCCAGGTTTAAGTCCCTAATCCACCACACACCTGTAATTTAATCCACGTTCCTGTAATCTATAATCTGCTACATGCCTGTCTTCCACCAGACACCTATATTACACCATGTTTCCACAATCCGCCCCTTGACACCAAGCCCCAAACCCCTGATAACATACGATTCCTTAGACAATCCATACCATTGAAATACATGAGATTTTGGGGGCACTCCAGATCTGAACCACAATAACATCTCATGATTCCATCAGCTGACTTGCCGTGATTTGATCACACATTAAACCTGTTAAGAAGACCAATATTTCAGTAGCCCTAAAAAGGAAAAGTACAATGTACGCATAAGAAACAGAATATATGCTTCCCAACTTACATTCTCTGAGACTGTTAAAATGGGGTTTATAATACCACCTTGCAGTGTTATTGGAAAGAATTATGATAATACAGGCAAAATCTCTATAGCATAGTAAATGCTTGATACTTTTATAAATATTAATAAGAAAACTCTTATTTTGGCACATCATATCAGCTTTTTAAGTGAATGACAGGTTTTCTAATTACGAAAAAGATATCTGCAAAATGCAATCAGGACCTTTCCTTGTATTCATAATTTTGCTTGTTGATGTTTGGTAAAAGAGATGAGTAATAAAAAGGGTCTAGTGCCTCTGAAAACTCTGCTGATGGCATAACATTGTCCAAGTCGCTTTTCACAGATTGTCTTGGACTGGTAGGCTAAGATCTTTATGAAAAGTAAAGATAAATTAAAGGAGGGCAAGAATGCAAATTTCAAGTTCCAAACTGATCACCCAATTTGAAGATATGGCTAGGTTTAACCAGTGTCAGTAACTTTACTGGATTTGTGATACTGCAGAGAATCTACAGAGCACGGTACTCTGCAAAGTTACAGTAAGTGACAAGGAACTTTGAGTCTCTCCGACCTGCTCTAGGAAGAAATAAAGTGCTGTCCTAAGGAAGAAAACTGTATGTGTTTAGCATACTTGACACAGAGCAATTGTATTCTTTTCTATTTTCCAAGGCAGCAAAATAAAACTGTGATTTTTTTTTTCCTTTGGCAAAAGCCCAGACAGTTGGTCACTAAGTTTGTATACTCACCTAAGTGTAAAGAATTCCTGTGAAGCCACTGAAAGGTTTGGAGAAGAATGAAGTCATCAGTGCAGTCAATCTCCAAGTGCCAGTTTTGGCGTAGAGACCAAGGCTTAAGGCAAGGCAGCATACCATACACCTAGTGGCAACAGCAGACGAAGAAAGTCAGCAGGCTCTTCAAAGCTTGAGTAGAGCCCTTCAGACTGCTAAAGTGCTATTTTCTGAGTAGTCAGTAGATAATATAGCTAAGAGTCACATTCAATGTGCAGCCGAGGACACCATGCCATCTTTAACTCTCTGCTTTTCATGTTTTCTGTTCTAGATTTTTAAAAAAATACTGAGATTTAGGCAACAGATTTACGCAAAATGGTACCTCTATCCCCTTACCTTATTCAGCCAATAATATTCTCTCAGTATTTCAACTGGTTCTACCCAGCCTCAGTCAAGTAAAATGAAATAAGGAGATCAAGAAGCTTCTAACAATGAATCTAAGGAAGTAAAACATCCTAATGAGCAATTAAAATTTCAATTAAATATTAAATAATATCCATTACAGTTTTAGTGCTTAATATATTTGGTTCCTTTCCAATTCTGTGATAAAACAGCAATTCTTATGGTATCTCTAATGACTGTCCATTAACCAGAACTTTTTTTATTAACCAGAATGAATCGAATTATATTGCTTCCAATATAAAATAGCTGTAGAGAAAAACTTGAATATATATTTGTCAGGCTTACATCACAATGTAGATTACTACCCAACTAAGTCTTGTGTTTAGTGCACACAGTATTTACAAAGAGATAGATGCCAGAGATGAGGAACACAGGAAATCTGCCTATGGGTAGAAATGAAAATGGGTTGGATTATGGGTTGGGGAGAGGGACTGTCACCTCTGTAAACTGGAGGAGCATTCCCATCATCTCTTAAGGTTAAAGATACATTCTCACCTGACCTGAGTTTGAAAAGTATGTGACAGGTAATTATATATATCCATCCTTAGAGATACAAGTTGTCACTGTCTTCCAAGAAAAGAGTAGAGATATCTTGCATCTTCTCACGTAGTCCTGTCACTCAGAAAGAAAGCAGAAATCAAGCAATAGCAGAGCCAAATGTGTGCCAAATTAGTGTAAGGTCGGCCCCGTAAGTAAGGCACATTATGATGTAAAAGCCAATAAAAGCTGTCTTCTAACAGCTATATCAGCCTGGAGAAACTTCTTAGGTTGGACAGAATTTTTCACCTGACCACATTAGAAGTAGGGTCATTTCTTTTTTTTTTTATATGCATTGAAAGTTGTTTAGCAATTTCCCTAGCTTTGATCTACAGGATGCTGGTAACACCAGCATTCCACTTGTGATAACAAAAATGACTGCAGACACTGTTAAGTGTGTCCTGAGGGTGTCAAATGTGGCCCCTGTTGAGATCCATTAGTTTATAGAGACATGGAGAACACCTCCATCAGAATGGTGGACAATGATATTTGATAAGGTGGTTGTGATCCAGTTATATCTTCGCTAGTGGGAAGGCCAAATTTGCTCATGTTTGTATATTTTTGTTCGCAACTAGTGCCACTGAGATTCATGTTCTCTCTCTCTCTCTCTCTCTCTCTCTCTCTCTCTCTCTCTCTCTCTCTCTCTCTCTGTGTGTGTGTGTGTGTGTGTGTGTGTGTGTGTGTGTGTGTGTATTTTACAAATTGGCCTGGTGGGGCTTGAGGAAGATACCTACTATTTATTTAAAATGTGACATTTTCCTCAAATATCCTTTTTTATAGAAATAATACTGTCCTGCCATTTTAAATAAAGATGACATTTCACCCTGAATTGAATTTCTTGCCAATTTCTTCTTCAAACAACAGCATATTTGCATACTGCCTGGACTACATTAGGGATTTATGAGATCTCCAGCACCCAAATGGAGAAATGGTGCTAAAAAGCTCATACAAAATCACATCATAGTATTAACCTCTTCAGAATGTTCAGAATGGGATTAAGCCAAAATTTTAACAGAGACCCAGGGGCCCAGGTTTCAAATGAAGAGACAAACTATCAATACTTCATTAAGAATGTAATATACAATCATATATATATATATATATATATACACACACACACACACACACAATGCTTTAGAAACAAAAGTTTTCATGTGAATTGCAGGGTTGAGTTAGCTGTTCAGAATTGGCTCACTGTTTTTATGGGTCAAATATTTTTAACATTGGTTATGACCTTCTCAACCCCCTGACAGTTTTTGTCCCTTAGGTTTTGAAAAAAAAAAAGTAATTTTATCATTTGAAAGCTTTGGCTTTTGCCTTCTGTCATTCACTCTATTTGGGCTACTAAGGAGAACTAGAGAAGGTGGGTCCAGAGTTCAAGAGCTTAACCTATGCCTGAGGCTATGTAAGTTGGTAAAACTTCATATGTCAGTGGCATTTTAAGTAACTTTTCTTTTTATGTAACTACATAATTTACCCCATGAAGACGATGTGGGGAGAGATAGTTGATCTTTGTCCACAGCGGAAATAATTCTTCGTACAGCTCAGCTCCTTAGAGAAAGACTGTTTTTTAGCTTGTTATATTTTCCACTGGAATTGTCCTCGAGGAAAGAAAGAGGCTAGTCTGAAGAAATATTCTTGGCGTTAAGAACCCAGGCAGATAAATGATTCTTTATAAAATTAGAGCTTATTTGTATGACCCTTTGGCATGCAGGACAGCAAGATTCTTTTTCTTATTATGAAGCTTTCCAGAACAGAGATGATAAACAGGAAAATAAGCTGAAGAAGAGAAAAATCAAGGAGGAATTGAAATTGTTCAGCCCATAGAAAATCTAGCTAAGAGGTGGCATAGAAATGAACTTCTAAGACCTGACAGACAATCATTAAGACCAGGTGCTACCTATTTGCAGAGAGGGAGGAGGCATAGGAAATGACGCTATAGCAGAAAGTTTAAGGAAGAATTACTGACAGTGAAGGCTATCAAACCTTAGAATATGTTATTTGGAAGTTGTGCAATTAACTCTGGGCTCTTTTACATTTCGATTTCACCAGGATTCAGATGGTTCAGGTGAGGTTTTACATGAAAAGCTGGGAAGTGAACAAAGTGAGATCTTTAGTTTTGTATGATTCCGTGAAGTCTGCAGCTTTCTATGTTAAATGTACCATGTGTTAGTCAATTTCTGTCATGGAGCAGCATACCCTTCATCCCAAATTTAAAAGAGGAAAGGAATATGTGGCTCACAGTTTCCAGTGAGTTTAGTCCAAGATTAGATGGTTCCAAGGCAGAAATTTTACAGTCAAAGAGCCTGGTAGAGAACAACTGCTCATTTGATGGCGGCCAGGAAGTAGGGCAAGGGGAGGCTTTGTGGAGGAGGATGTACCCCTGATGACCCACTTCTTCCCGTCTCCACCTCCACACAGCACAGTCAAGTGTGAACTCATCAAAGGATGAATCCACTGATGAGTATAACACTCCCATTTTCCAATAACTTCTAAAGGCATGACACTTTGGAAGGGAAATTTTATAATTAACTCATAACATTCAGTCCCTAGTCCCCAGTATGCTCGTGTTAGTCTTTTTGTGCATTTAGTCCACCTCTAAGTGTTGCCAAAGTCTTTATAGTTCCAGCAGTTTTGAAAATCCCAAGTTCAAAGTCTCCTCTGAGGCATAAGGGAAACTGTTAGCCATGAGCCCCTGTACAAAATCAAAAGCAAATTTAAATATTTCCAACATACAGTGTCACAAGTAAACATTTTCACTTCAAAAGGGAGAAGAGAAAGGAAGTAGAACAAAACACGAGCAAAACACAGCAGGGCAGACATAAAATCTTGTAGCTTCATGTCCAACGCCTAGAGAAGAGTGTGGTGAGGTGTGAGCTCCAGAGAGTTTGTATGGCACCATCCCGATGGCCTTGCTGGTCACAGCGCACGTGTCCTGTCTCTGGGGCAGCCTCTGCTCACTGACAATGGTTTTGCTTAGCAGACTTTCCAATATCTGGCATCTCCAACTTCCTGGGGTCTCCACTCCATCTTCAGCTTGCTTCGCCCTCACACCTTCGCCCATCACCCTCTTCAGGGGACATTGCGTGGCCTTCCAGGCATTCTTTTGACATGTGGGTTGAATCCTCTGTGACCACCCAATGTTTGCATTCTGCATTCATGCAAAACAAGCACCAAGATGATGAGGCAAAGGTCTGCCATAGATTCAAGTAATAACCTAGTATCTCTGGATCATGTCTACAGTAACCTCTGAATGTCTGGATAGCTGAACTCTAAGTGATTAAACTCTTAGAAACATTTCCCTATGTAGCTTTGAATGAGTCAAGAGCCTGGGGTCATCTTTTAAAAGCAAATTATTTTAAAGGAATTTTGTCTTTTATGTGTGTGGTACAGGGATTTTACACTCAGCTACATCTTCATCCCATTTTTAATTTTGATTTGGAGATAGGCCGTCACTAAGGCACTTTGTTGCCCAGCCAGGGCTCAAACACAGATCTTTTTGACTCAACATCCCAAAGGCTACATTTTTATTCCCTTGAGCCTGGGAAGGTTGGGATCTGGCCAGTTCTTGAGACACTTTCAACCATTTCTTCTATTGTCCTGATACAAAGTACTTGGCCTCTGTTTATTAAATGCTAGTCTTTTCAGCAACTGTGCTCTCTCTCCTGCTCCAAGTTTTCAGGTGCTTCCTTGTTCACAACTTCACAGGTGCTTCTTTTCTGGCAAAACTGCAAAATTTTCACCTTCTTTTTGTTTCTGATTCTTGGAATAAACGTGAAAAAAAGCAGCTAGTAGTATGAATGCCAAACCTGCACAATGTGCTACGTTGAAATCCCTGCACCAGTTTAACTAGTCTATATCCCTTAATCTCATTTTCCTGCAAAGTCCAGAATATGGGTAAAATGCAGATAACTTTTCTGTCAGACTATAATATATATTGTCCCTACTGCAACAGCCAGTGGAATCCTTGCTTGTGACTCGAATCTTCTGAGCCTGTCCTTTATTTCCTGCATTCCTAGCAATAGTCTGGTCTTCTGAACTCCAACCAGAATATCCAGTCAAGCTCAGATTACGCATTTTAGGTCTTCTCCAGCTAGCATCTTCAAACCTTTCCAAATTCCTCCCACAAACTAATTTCAAGGGCTTCTAAACCACATGGTCAAGTACAGTCACAGCAATGACTCTGTTTCTGTGGTACCAATTTTCCATATTAGTCACTTTCTTGTCACTGAATCAAACCTCACAGACACGTGTAAGTTAAAGGAGAGGTTTAATGTGGCTCACAGCTTCAGTGGAATCAGTCTATAGTCTTGGCCCCAAAATAGAAACAGCATGCGAGAATGGCATGGTGAAAAAAATCTGTTCATTGCATGACAGCCAGGAAGCAGAGAGAGAAGGGAGGAGCAATAAATGAGAACACACCCTTCCAAGTCTTACCTCAGTGACCTGACCTTTTAGATCCGACCCCCACCCCGTACATAAGATTATTTTTTATGTTTTGGTATCTGGACAAATCTTTTATTTTTTCCATTTATATGTACATACGCAATACACACTATTTACTTTGAGATATACGCACACACCGCACGCACATCACGTAAACATTACAATCTCCTATCCACTTTTTTTCCATTGAAATTCTACTTTATTACTGCTGCATTCTCCATATTCAATATTGTATATGTGATTTTTGGGTAGCATTTTAGATCCAAATCATGACATACTATGTCCCCTAATATGCTCACTTTGCAATGTGAACTTTGCATTATATTTCTTCTTGATAGAATTTTAACTTCTCAGGTATTCCTATTATAAATTATGTGACTTTTCTACCCTCATGAAGTATTGCAAACTGTAACTCTCTCACTGTCCTCCTTCTCATCTCTTTTTTATTTTCCATTTATACTTTTCTTCACTTTTTGGTTTTGTTTCCTCACCTGGAAAGACCTGACTACATGTCACCTGTTTATGCAGCATTTAGCATACTTGGTGCATTAGAACATTTTAATAGCTGATTATTGGTTTCTAATTTCTGAATATGATACACTATGAGACAATGTAATGCCATACAATGATAATACAGTGTAATCTTTTCACTTTGTCTTCACTAAGCAATATCTTTAGAGCTGTATTTTCTGTATCTATGTCAAAGTAACCATTTGGTTTAGGCATATTAAGGCAGGGAGTGAAAGGCCAGATCTAGAAAGAGAAACTCTCAATCCACGTAATACACTGCTTTATTTATTTATTTATTGAGACAGGGTCTTACTCTGTACTCCAGGTTGGTCTTGAACTCACTGTGTAGCTTAGGCTGGCCTGGAACTCACAGCAATCCTCCTGCCTCAGCCTCCTGAGTGCTGGGATTATAGGCATATGCCGCAATGCCCAGCCAGTATTTGATTCTGGGGAATTGAACAATTGAAGCCAGGGCTTTTCACTTGCTAGGTGAGCGCTTTAACCACTGAGCTATGCCCCTAACGTCTACACAGCTTTAAAATTCTATCTACCTGAACTTTCCGCTGCACTGATGAAATGGATGTACATAATTTGCCTGCAGTGATGAAGGGACCAATAGATACATTCTACTGGAGGAAGAACAGATCAAATATCAAGACCTCTTTATTGTGTATGGAAAAGCAACTCTTAGTTCATTGGTTTGATGCTTGCCTATCCTGAAATCTAGTCTTTGCTTGGCTGCTTTCCACTACATTGCCGTTTATCCAATCCACCTTCTCTTCATTCTTCTTTCTCCATTGTCATAATGTTTTTGCTTGCCATGGTGAAGACACCATTTAAGTCCTCAAACTCATAGTTCACTGAATATTTGTGAAGACATTATTTGTTAAATGCAGTTACTTACAATTAGTTTTTAATCGCTTTTCTCCTAAGATATATCCTTTAGCCAAGTGAACCAAATAGGACCTTCTCTGAATTTATAACTTCTGTATTCTTTTTCATCTATCAAAACATCAAAACTTACTTTATAGTCTCATGCATAATATTATTCCTGTGATTAAACTGTAAGCTGCTGAAGAGAAGCGCTATGGATTATACTATTTTTATGCCACTGTAAATGCAAATTTTAGAGTGAGGTCACAATAGAGACAGCACTCTTTGAAAGAATGAGCAATAGGACAGAAGAGGCAATCAGTGTCACATGAAATCAAACTATGTGGAACCAATAGTATATTATCACTTTTATTATTTATTATGATTTTGTTATAATTTATTTATCATTACCAAATCTTTATTAGGCATCCACTGCATAAGAATACCATGCTATGATCTATGAGAAAATAGAGAAGGGAAAAATAATCCTTCAGCTCACCATGTAGGTGGGAAGACGAGAAAAAAACATTTATGGAAGACAATGAAGTAAGTGCCAGTGAGCAGATCAAATGTCAAAGCAAAAGGAAGAAGGCCATCATGGTACTGAACTGAGTACTTCTTTCCTAGTGCTGAAACTGAGGAAAAAAGTTTACAAGTTCTTAAAAGACACATCATTATTATTATAAGTGTATGTCAATATTTTATGATGATGGGATTTAGTTCTGGAAGTTGATAAGTGCAATTAATGTAACTTAATCAATTTCAGTCCCCTGGACCCCTCCCCCTGTGGACACCTCTTCTCTGCTTGTCACATTTCTTTTGCATTTACGTCTTAGGTGACTTGGACTACCCCCTTGTTCCATATGCCCGGCATAAACACCTGGCACGAGAATGTGGCACAGCAGAGTAAAAGAAATAATTTTTATACTAAAAAGCAGAGTTTTTACCCATTATTTAACACAGGAATAGGACATTGCAGGGGCATAGTATGGAACATTTTTTAACTCATTGAGTTTATGAGTTCAAACCATATTTGACATAATAAGTTTCTGCATCTCAGGCTGTGTGGCTATTAATGCACATAGCCTTGCTTTATTTTCGCTAAAGTTTCTTCATTTTGTGCTAAGAAGTTTTCTGATAATGATTTAGATGTGGTGACACTGTACTTCTTTCCCTGAAGTAGAATGATTTAAAAACTGAGGAAAAGACAAAAAAGTGTACATTCCTTGCACTCAAACGAGTATTATTCATATAAATTTTCTTGAAAGCATGTCTTCATAATTTCTCAAGATAAATACTGCTCCCTTTTGGAAGTTAAAATGGTTTGATTTAAGACAACTAAGGCCAACCAGTTCTTTGTGTATATACATATTTTTACCTGTGTATGTATTTCATGGGAACAGAGACTATGTGTCAGCTGGCTGTGTTTCAGTATTTTTAAAATTTCTTTTATCCCATTTTTATTAGTGTTAAATATATGTGTGTGTGTGAGTGTGTGACTGTGTGTGTATGTGTGTGTGTGTGTGTGTGTGTGTACTACACAATGGTTTCATTGAGTTTTAACATTTTGGGCACATACATTTTGCATCAATATTACAATCCTTTCCTCTCCCCACTTTTCGCTATCCTGCTCTCTTCCTCAGCTCCCCCCATTCCCACTATCACATCCATCTGGTTCTATAAAATGCTTGAATTCTGGGTTTCTCGTATTAGAGAAACTATGTAATAGTTAACCTTCTGAGTTTGACTCACTTCACTAAGCATGATGGTCTCAAGTTGTATCTACTCAAATTTATCTGTCTTTAAGAAAACTGTTTTTGAGGTCTTTTTTGGGGAGTCCCAATGTATATGCATACAAATATATACATTCACACACATTGATTGTGTTGTCTATTTAAGGGCTACAAATAACGTAGTTTAAATGTGCCTAACTTGGTCAAGTTATGAACAAGAAGCCACAGAAATCTCAGAAGCAAGCCCCAGAGATTCCAGTGGCTTGCCTGTGAGTGGTTCCTCTTTGCCCTTTGTGGTGATGACAGAAACTGAATTTTTAGATCTTTTGAACTCTCTCTGAAATACTTTATGAATTATTCTGAAATCTTTTCTCTATCTCTAAAGACCAATGGGAGGTAAAAATTAAGTTTTCTTCTCCTCTACGTAAATAGGGACGCAAGAGCTACTTTTCAATTTAGGCCATTTTCATCCCCTGTGCACAGGTCAACATGTCATGAAGTCATGTCCTTCTGTCCTTTTGCCTTCCCTGATATCTTACCTCATATGCTGAGATATGTGAAGCCTTCAACCTCCAGTGGAGAGGGTTTTCCTTGATATTTTTGAATAAAGTTCATATTCACTGTCCCGTATTAGTATGAATTATGTCTACATTATTTCAACAAGTTGACAAGATGCTTGCCTTGGAGCCTTTACCAAATAGTTTACTCTTTGACCATTTTGAGTTAGAACATTTCCTTAAAAAGTATTTAAATGCCCTAGTGTTCTCTACACCTTTCATTACTGTGTGCCAACACCTAGTTTCAAGTAGAATAAAGAGTGTTTTCCATTGTTCTAGTGCATTGTTCTACACACAAGGTCATGTTTCTGACATTTATTGACTCCTGTTTTATAATAGTTTCTTCTTTTCCTTCTCAGGATACATCACTAAGCTCCTCAAAAGAAACAAAACTTATTTTCCTCTCATCAGAATTTAATATGAAAAAAAAAAAACAAATTTGAACAACCCTTAAGAACTAGATACAATTTTAACCGTTAAAGAAATGTTAATCAAAACAATAGGAGATGCTATGTTATCCCAGTGAGAAGGGCTTCTATCAAATACTCAGCAAGCAATAGATGCTGCCAAGGATGTGGGAAATAAAAGAACCCTTTAACATCGCTGGTGGGACTGTAAACTTGTACAACTATATGGAAATAGGTATGGTGATTCCTCAAATATTTGAAAATAGATATTCCATTTGACCCAGTGATACCTCTTCTGGGTATCTTTCCAAAACAGTTAAAAGTAGGATTGAACAGAGACACATGCATACCCATATTTATAGCAACACAGCTAATAATACCTAAATCATAGAAGATTCCAAATAGAGCATCAATAGAGCAATGGATAAAGAAAATGTGGTATATGGAGAACTACTCTGCCATGAAGACAGTTCGACTTGAATGAGTCTTTTGTTTGCTAAGTGGACACAACTTGAGACTACCATACTTAGTGAGGTGAATTAGAATCATAAGGATATATATATATATATATATGGCATAGTTTCTCTAAAATGAGAAAGCCAGAATAGAAATAAATAATAGAGTCAAATAGGCAAGATATTGGGACGCAGGGGAGATGAGGGAAGAGGTGGGAGCGTGAGAAAGGGGGCTAAGAAAGCGGATGTGAATAGATGTGATGTCTATGTGCACTAAGTTCTCAAGTCCACTGTAATCATTGTGTATCATATAGAAATAGTAAAAAAAAAAAAAAAAAAAAACTGGGGAAAAGAAAAGACCTAGATACAAATCATCCAATTTAATTCTTTCCTCCTAACCAACCCAATCAGCCCATTGACAGAAAATCCCTGGAGCAAGGGTGGGTAGAAGTTCCAGGGAAATGAACATTTAACGCCTCTTAGAATTGATTAAAAAGGTGGAAAATCTTTATGTGGTTTTAAAACTAGAACTTCATCAATATGACTAGGCAGACTGACTCCTTTTAATTGGGTTTCTTAGAATCATATTTGCATGCTTCTTTCTGGTATAATACTGACATAAGGAAATTAATATGTAGTCATACCCCTAATCTACAGAGCCCTAAATTCTGCTCCTTGGGTGTATCCATTCTCTTCTATACTAAAGACATGCATATATGTTATTGCGATCACGCATAACTCAAGCATGCAGTTGTAATTTTGGTTTGTACCAAAATTATACTGCAATCAAGTACTGAAATATCTCTTTTCTGTACTAAAGATGAGTATGCACTTTAAGGCAAGAAGCCATGAGCCAGGTTTCTGGCACCAATCTTGGTTTGTGACAGCACACTTTATCTCTCCCACCATACCACATGCCATATAATCTCGTCTCAATCTCTCCCACTCTGTACACATTCTGTATAATTCCTTTAAGCCCAATACAAGCATTTCTATTCTAATTCAAAATTGCCTTCTGTATTGTGAGCTACTTTGAGAATTTGTGCTGTTGGGCTTTATAATTTTCTGGGTAATATGTTTCTTTTATATGACAATGGATTTATTTAGTTGCAAAAATATTACAAACACAGACTATTTTGAAAATATGTATTATACATGGACTATTTTGAAAATATGTATTACTTCAATATTAGAGTACAAAATAAAATATGTTTTTGTTGGAGAAAACCATTTAAAATTTCAGTCATAAACCTGGGTCTTTGGATAAACATAAGTCAGACGGTTGAAAGTTTAGCAGTGGTAGCATAATTCTTTATTTAAAAAATTTTTATTTTGGTAAAAAATTTCACATGACATAAAATTTAACATTTTTTCGTAAGTACATGAATTCCAAATTCTGTAATACATTAGAACCACGGAGTTTGAGGAACTAGTGAGCTTCCACCACTTTTTCAGAGGCTCATCCCTCTCCTATCTGACCATTGCCTCTCTTTCTATCTGGCCATTCATTTTGGGGCCTTTTTATGTTATAATTTCTGTGCATTTCATAAGACAGATACCCATCTATAGGCAGTTTTTTGTGCTTGGTCCATTTCACTGAGCATTAATGACTCTAGGTGGCCCCATTTTTGTTCAAACTCTTCACCTATGTCTTTCTTTATGGCTGCATAGGTAGTATTTCATTGTGTATAGGTATCACATCGTCTTTAACCATTCCTGTATGGATGGGCAGGTAGGTTGTTTTCAAGATTTGGCTATTATGAGTCATGCTGCTGTAAACATGGATAATGCTGATATCTTTGTTGATTAAATCAGATCATTAGCAACAAAATAACATAACTGATAGCAACTTTTCTTCATCAATGTAATCATTACATAGTTGTCTGAGTTGCAAAATGTTGGGACATTGTCTTTTAATATTAAGTCATTAAGTCTTTATACTTTAAAATTGTCTTGAATTGTTTAAAATTGCCTCAAAGGGGAACAATTAAAAGAAAAAATAAGATTACATTATATATATATATATATATATATATATAGTGTGTGTGTGTGTGTGTGTGCGTGTGTGTGTGTGTGTGTGTGTGTGTTTTAGAGATGAAGTAGGTGGGAAGAAAGTAGCCACAACATCTTAATAGCAAGCTCTTATATGACAGTATGTTTGTTTGTTCACTTTTATACTATTCAAAAGAAAAACAGGGCTGGAGGGATGGCTCAGCAGTTAAAGCACTTGCCTAGCGCTAAGTGCCTGAGTTCTATTCCCTAGCATCACATAAACTGATCATGATGGCATTCTCCTGTTATCCCAGCACTCAGGAGGCTGAGGCAGGAGGATTGTGGTGAGTCCAAGGCCAGCCTGGACTCCATAGTGAGTTCATGGCCAGCCTGGACTACAGAGCGAGACCCTGTCTCAACAAAACAAAAAGATTAAAAAAAAAAATTTAAGCAATTATTTGGCAAATCACTATGAGAGGTGTTCTAGGAAACAATACACATAAATATATAAGTAGGCACATTATTATCTAGTAAGTTTTTAAAGCACATATCTTTGTTTTGTTTTTCTGCAAGGCAGATACTGTAAGACCTAATCAATTATTTCTTTGGGTCTTGATGTAGAAGTAGCACGATTTCTACAGGTTTTTGTAGCAGTAGCTTTTCTTTGTCACGAAGTCCTTTGATTGTCCCTTCTCATTTCACTGGGTATACAGATGACAAGTTATACAAGGGATATCACAGATTCCTCTGTCTTTGAAAATATTAGTCTGGGATTTAACTGAACAAAGCCTCCATTTTTGGTTCTAAAGAAAGCAACAATTCATTCATCAAAATGTATTTTATTCTACTTGTGCCTTGCCCTAAACTTGTGAAATACACAAAGATTGCATATAACTTTCCACTATTAATGTTACTAACCATGACCATTTTAAATTTTTTTTTGTTCAGAGTCCATTCTTTCCTTGTTATATTTATAGACCTACAAAAATCTACCATCACCACTACCATTACAACTGCAGCTGTGTCTGCCATCACTGTGACTCACAACGCCATCTACACTCACACTTATACTATTCCTAACAAGAAAATGGAACTGATAGCTATTATAGAATGATTTTATCTGTGATATCAACCTCAAAATTTAAGGACATTCGTATATATGTTGCTAGCAGCATATATAGGGATTTATTATGTGGTATGCTTTAGATCTAAAATGCTCACCCAAAGCTTCCTGTGTTCTGTGGTGGACCTTTAGAAGCCAAGTGGATCATGTAGGTACTATATTTATCAGTAAAATTATCCATTCAAGTTCACTCATTTCATAGCTGAATGGGATTTTAGGAGGTGCAGCCTGGTCATAAGAAGTCAGTCACTGGGGGTGTGACCTAAAAGGATATGTTGTTCCTGGCTCCTCCCTTCTCTCTCTCTGCTTCCTGGCCACCACAGCTTGAGTAGTTTCTACTGTGCTCTTTCTGTCTTATACAATCCACTGAAAACATGAACCAAAATAAACTTCTCCTTTAAGTTACAGGTATCAGGTGTTTTGTTCCTCTGGTAGAAATGTTACTAAGATACTATGAATCTGTCAATTAGAAATTGAATCTAAATTATCCATGAGGCTAATTTATACTTTCAGCAAGTTATGACTCTTGGCACAACAAATTCTGTGTGTATTAACCACTGTGGGAAGTGAAAATGTTCTGTTTAATTTTTAAGTTAGCTATAAATAGTTCTTATCTGTTGAGTTTTCCCAGATGGCATAGTGACTACTTTTTCACCAGTCTCTATCTTGATACTGTGAATATCTACCTCCTTCAGAACACTATTGTCTTGAATTTGACAGGTAGCTCCTACGTGGTTTCTAACTCCTATTGTCCTCATCATCATCCTATTTTTCTTATAAAGTGAAGATTAATAGTGTTTAGTGCCCTCAAAAAAGACAATGGACATAATAGAATGAATTTGAGTGTATCTTAATCCTATTAATAAGATTACTCTAATGTATCTGGCCATATAGTGCTTGAAATGTAACACTATCAACTTATGTACACTATTAACTGGCATTGGTATTACCTAAGAACTATCTTTTTCTCGGGAAAACTACATAGAGTAAAAATTTGGGGAAAAAAATCCTTTGTAGTTTCTAGTTGTTTATATTATATCGAGCCCCAGGTTTCCCAAGTCTGGCAAATCTGCTAGTGAAATGTTGCTGTTCCAAAATACTAGTAGTTGTGACAACAACAGCCTGCAGAGAATGATATTGAGATGTACTTCATGATTGACCAGTAGGATGATCCATCAGAAATAATTCTGTCACATGTGGAATGTATTATCAGCATTCAAGTGTCCATATTTTAGAATCTGCATTTCTGTTTTTGAATAATAAAATGCAATTTTTTAAAAAGTCAATCATTTTTGATGTACCTGAGAAATATTTCATATTTTCATTTTATTAGTTTTCTAAGCCATTTTATGGTACCAAGAATTGAACCCATTTTCTTATGAATACTAGACAAGAGCACTACCACTGAACTACATGTCCAGCCTTTGTACTTACTTGTGTACTGAATTAACTCATTAATTCATTAATTTTAATTTGAGTCAAGGCTTCATTAAGATGCTCAATTTAGGCTTGAAATTGTGATAGCTCCTGCCTTAGCCTTCCAAGTAGATGGGATGCACCATAATGTCTGGTAAAATTTATGTTTTGATGGGCCACTCGGGGGAAGGATCTTACAGGTACGTTACTTTAACTGGGAATACAATACAGTTTTGAGAATGCTAAGTATCATAATTATGTTGCTCCTATGATTTGCTTAATTTTAACCAGTTGATTTGCAAAGTAGCTTTGTAACTTTCCAGAAAGAAATAGCTAAAAGCATAGTCATTTTTTTTTTCCTTTAGAAGCTTGAGTTTCTGTAGGGAAATTTTCTCTAAACGTATTTAAAAACTACTCCATAAGCATCAAGGCATTTTTCATTTTTATTTCTTTTCTTTAGTAAAGATAAGGACTTAAAAGTGTGTTTTCGTCTTTATGAGAAAATAACATTTGGGAATACTGAGTTAGATCTATTCTATTATAAAACCTCAAATGAAAAGGAAGCAGTAAAAACATTATCAATATACTAGTCTTCTAATTACACAATAAAATCTAAAGCACACCTCTTTTACTGCTACAGAAGTTTTCATTGTCTGGAAAACACCTTCATCTGTGATCAGAGGTTCTCATTCTTGTTATTCATTGGCTTTCCTAAGCTAGGCTTTGTGCTTCTGTCAGTGGCAGAAACTTCATTGCTCTCATCCTGTTTTGCTGCGTGTACATCAAAAGCTCTTGCAATGATGCTTATGAAACTTTGGTGCTTAGTCGGGGGGATACATACCATCTGTGAAGCCTTTGTTAGTTAACATGGCATCTCTTTACCAGGTGATTCCATGCGTTAAGCAGAGCTCCCAAAGCTTCAAGGGTAAAATACCAGATTTTTGAGTCAACCTAATTTTCACTCTTTGGGTGACCCTGTCTGAGCTTTGTGCTGAGATTTGAGTATTGTGCAACTGATATCTTATTTGATGTGTGACTACTGTGACTTTTACTTAATTTATTAATTTTTGTGGTACAGGGGATCTGAAACTGGGGCCTCATGCATGCCAGGCAAGGGCTTTACCTCTGAGCTACATCCCCAGATCTAGTGTGAATTTTATCAACTGAGTATAAAGCAACTTACCCAATATAGACTCAAGTTTCCCATTGTGCTGCTTTGGAAAAATGTTCGGCTTTATCGATGCTCCCCTTTTCAAGCATTAGAGACTAATTCCTCTCCTTTAGATTCTGCACTGGACTTCATAACCTTTCTAACAGGTGTTATGTCACCGTGGAGACTAAATCACTGAGCATTGTGAAATCCTTCTCCCCCTTCGTTAGATTGCCCACACTCAGAAGTTAACAGCCATGTCCTAAGGGCACTCTGGCTGATAGTGTACATAAGTTGATAATGTTACATTTTAAGCACTACATGGCCAGGTATAGGCTTATGACAAAATGTAACATGGTAAGAAATTGAGGCCTCCTGCTTCCAGCCATGTCAGTGAGCCATCTTTTAAGAGGAACTTGAAGCCTCGTCAGTTAGTCATGATTTCAGATGACTGGAGAATCAGCCAGCAACTTTACTGTAGCTTCCTGTGAACCATCAAACTAAGCCATTCACAGATTGCTGACCAACAAAAACTAAAATGATATTTGTTATTTTAAGCTACTAATTCTTAAGGAAGTTTGTTATGTAGAAATGTGTTATTAATACAACACAAATGGGCTTAAGGAAATTGCATTCAACCTGCAAGTCTCATGCAGACCAGGATGGCTTTGAAGGTGACCCAACTGAAATTGATAAACTTATTTAGTATATCATTAGATGTTTTGTGTGTTTTTTGGTAATTTATTGCATAATTCTTGGACACAATCTTTGTAGATGACAACTGAATTGAGTGGAATAATCAGTGTGTTACATCCACAAATATCAGAATATTGTTTCTGATTTGCATTATAATTAAAAACATTTCAGCCAGAAGAAACATTAGCATTTTAGAGGATTTGCAAGGAAAAAAAAAAACCATCAACACAATGTTTTGAAGTATCACAGAATTCCAAATGAAACTGAAATTATGGCAAGCTCAAATTAAGACAGAAACTAATGCGGCTCTGCATGTTGGCTAAACATACACCTGTGAATGTTTAAAAAAAATGTAGCCTTCCTTTTCAATTTGAAAAGGAACTTAAAAACAGGTTTCAAGATGTATGAAAAAATAATATGTTGGTATGTTTATGACTCCATTATCACTTGACATGAATATATTAGCTGCTAATTTTCAAATGGAATGCAAAGAGCTGCGATCTGACATTCAAATTAAAGGAATGTTTGATTGTGCCCCTTACTTGACGTTTATATGATCTGTGTTCCCAGAGACAAATCTGTCTCGCTTCACAACCATACCTTAGCTATGCTGTCACTTTTTGGCAGCATCTTCATTTGTGATCACCTGTTTTCAAGGATGAAACTCATGAGGAGTAAAATTAGAACTAAAATATCAAATGCTGTCTTGGGAGCTCACTGAGAGCTGCAACTACTTCCATTAAACCAGACATTGATAAATTAATTTTACAAAACAAGATCAAACATTCCTTTAGTTTTATGTCTACACTGACTTCTTTTTAAAAGTTTTATAATAAAGTATATAAAAAGGAAGTTTTGTTACTTACATACGTCTTCTATATTAGATAGTTTATATACTGTCCAGTAAAATTACTCTTCACTCAATGTAGTAAATGCAAGTCAAAAGGTTGAACATCCCTGCTTTAAAATATTAGATTATTACATCTGTCAAAAACAGATTATTTTTCTAAATGACACTTATCTATGGTTATTAGATGATAGTCACAAAGCCATCAAGTAGAAAATACTGTTATTCTTTGACCCTTGTTCTGAACAGATGAATCTTACATAAAGAGAAACTGAACTCATGTGTGTGTGCATGAGTGTGTATGTGCACGTGTGTATATTTTGAAAATTTAGCCATCTTAACAAAGCAGCAGGTTTTGTTGTTTTTTTCTTCTGTCCTTTGGGAGAATGAAGCCAAACTGAAGAAAAATCTGTTACAATTTTATGTATGAACTTTTAAAACACTTGACCTTTTGAAAAACTGTATCCATCATAATACATGACTTGTTTGTGAAGAAAGAAAAATGATAAGTTTTTTCTTTCATTTTGATAGACTAGAAAACATTCAATTTCACTGTAAATTGCTTACTGATTGACTAAAATAAAATATTGATTCAATAGCTTGGTATGAGGCAGCTTCATTAAAGTTTTTTAAAATGTCCTCTTAATAGTTTTATCAAAATAAGTTTTGCTTCTTTCGGAAAAGAGTGCAAGATAAGACATTGTTACTGACTTACCCTAACTTTACAATCCATTTCAAATAGCTTTAAAATTATCTAACATCACTTTAACAAGAAGCTATAGCACACAATTTATTGATTTCTTTGTGATTTATTCCAATGTTTTAAATTATTTCAAAATAAAAGTAACATGTATGTGGGCTACTTGTATAAGGATCCACAATCCTCTAGGATTAAAGCAGAAGGGTAGTCTTTAACCTTCAACAAACAAGCTAAAAATTTTCTCATGTTTGTTGGTAATTTTTCTTTTAATCCTCCTTCTGGATTCTGTTGGTTCAAGCTTTCCAAGCTGTACTCATTATCACCAGAGAACAGAATGGACAAGTGTTTTTTGTCAGTCATGTGTAAATAAGCTTGATGTTCTACCCCAAAAGTCAACCACGAGTATCCATGGACATATGGCTCTGACCTCAGTTCCTGAAGTACAAAGCTCACCACCGCATTGTCCTTGTCTTTCTTTCTCTATTTTTCTGTCAAGAGCAATTAAATGTTTCTGAGATAATCGTACATTCACATGAAAATGTAAGAAATAATACAGAAGGGTATTATATACTCTACCCTGTTGTACATACTGGTATGTTCTCTTAGAACCGTTGTGTCAGATCTCAACCAGATACTGGCACTGATTCACTATCATGGCATAGAATGGTTGAATATTGATAAAGACACTTCAGGTTAACCTTTTGGAACAAAACTCAGCTCTTCTCCAACACCGCCCCTTCTTAACTCCTGACAACCACTTAATTGCTTTCCATTCCTATTATTAGACGTTCTGGGAATTTTGCATAAATGAAGCCATACAACATACAACCTTTTTGGATTGACTATTTTATTCGATTTATGATCCTGGGGACTCATTCAGGTTTTATGTTCATCTGTAGTTGTGTTCTTTTTCTGTTGTTGAGTAGTAGTCCCCGGCATGTATGACCAGTGTTGTTTAATCAATATTACAAATTGAAAGGTATCTAGGATTGCTTTTAGGTTTTAGTAATTATGAATAAAAATAATGACAGGGATGGTAGCATGCAGGTGTCCTCCCAGCACTCTGGAAGTTTGGAGTGGAGAACTGCAAGTTGAAGCCCAGCCTGAAAAATTTATTGATAGCAATTTAGGAAGAACTTGTCTGAAAATACAAAAAGTAGGATGGGGATGTAGCTCGGCATGAAAGCCTGTGTTCAATCCATGGTGCTACTAAGAATATAATAAGACTGATAAAATGCACCCGTGTATGTCTTTGTACATGCCTGAGAACAGGTCTTCATTTACTGGCAGTGTTTTTCATCTATAGAGAAGACATCATTTTGGTCTGTCTGCTTTCAACATCTTACCTTTCTGTGTAGTTTCTAGAAGCTTAAATACAATGTGTCCTGTTATAAATTTCTTTGTTTATTTTCATTGTGGACTCAACTTATTGAATGTATAGGTTTATATTTCAAGTCACATATGGAACACATTCATGTGTTTCTCAAGTACTTTTTGGTAGGCTCAACATCATTTTCTTCTCCTAGGACCCTATGGCCTGCTAACTTTTCTCTATTTTACCACAAGTCTCAAAGTGTCTGTCGAATTTTTTCTCATCTGCTTACTCTGTTGTTCGGAATGAGTAACGTCTATCTGCTTACTCTGTTGTTCGGAATGAGTAACGTCTATCTGCTTACTCTGTTGTTCGGAATGAGTAAATTCTATTTTTTTTTTTTTTTTGAGGCATGGTATCACCCTGTAGTCCAGGCTGGTGCTAAACTCACTTTGTAGCCTATGCTGACCTCGAACTCACAGGAATGAGTTATCCTGCCTCAGCCTCAGTAGTGCCGGGATTACGGATGTACACCACTACATCTAGTTTATGTGGTGCTGGAGAGTTGAAGCCAGGGCCTTGCACTTGCTAGGCAAGCACTCTCACAGATGTACTATATCTCCAGCCTCTGTTATTCTACTTTTGATCTATTAAAATATTCTCTTCATCTTGCTATTGAGACCATTCACTGAGATTTATATTTCTGCCATACATTTTTTAGTTTTAAAATTTCCATTTTTCTCTTTATACCCTCTCCTTCATTTATGCAACTTCATAAGACTTTGCATTTGTTTATTGAGACTTACTTTTTGTTTGATTTATGTGTGTTTATAATTGTTCATTTAAGCATTTTATCATGTTTTTTTACATCGTTGTCAGGTAATAGTAAGACTTCTATCATCTTGGTATTGGTATCCATTGTTTGTCTTTTCTATTTGGTTTGAGATGTTCCTATTTTGGGGTTAACTAGCGGTTTCCTCCTCTGATGATGTCAGAGAATATCAGGAAAGCACAAGGCTTGAGCAAGAGCAATTCTCTACCAACATCAGAGGAGGGAGAAGAAATCGTCAAATTTTTTTCATGTGGCAATAATATTCAAGTTCCCTGCTCAAGTGCTGCTGGCACCCAAAGTGAGGGTTTCCTAACAATTTTTGGAAAGTTTTGAGTTCCAGGTTCTTCCATAATCTTTCCTGACATCATGGTAGGAAAGGCTGCATTATTACCTGCAGTATTGAGAGACCTCTTCTGACAGAATGCCAACAGAGAGATAGAAAAAGGCTTCTTTATAACTGGCCAGGAATAGAAGTCAAGATTCCTCAAGTGGTTTCCATTGTTCTGCACATGTATGAGAAACTATGGTTCTCAATAAGAACTGACAAGGTCGAAAATCTCGACTTCGTATTTGACTTTCTTTGGTACTACTCCAAAGTGATGTTGGGGTACCTTGTCATAACAGTGTAACAGTGGCTCTCTAAAGTGCCCGATTAGTCTCAGCTTAAGTAGGGCAATCGTTGTCTAAACATGTTCCATCTTCCTGGGCTGTCCTTTTCTTGCTTCTTTCTAGAGAAAGGAGGCCTTTGCTGAGTGTCTTTTTTCTTATCTATGCTTATTGGCATTCTGGGTCTCTGGGATAAATGATAATACCTAGAAAGTCTAATTCATTATCAAGTCATTTCCTGAGTTCCCGATTTCCCTCAAATAACTATCTTCTTTTCTTAACTTTCCAATTGGTTTATGTTTGCTTAAGCCATAATATTCAGAGGGCTGATTCATATAGTGAGATGAATAGGCAAAAGTATATCTACTACATCTTCCAAAATGCAGAAATTTTTAAGTAATTTTTACAAACAAATATTTTGATCACTTGGGCACCTCACCATTTTTAAGAAGGTAGTGGGTTCTTTTGGGATCACTGAAACCAGGATAGACTGGAACTCATTCACAATAGCTTCTAGGTCAAGGGTGTATTCACTGGTTAGAGCATGCCTCCATCTCATAGTTTGCTACAAAATGCTGTGGTGGTGACCATTCTCTCAGACACAATTTCTTTTCTGTTGGTTAATTGGAAGGCAGGAGTGTTTCTCAGACTCCTTATGTGTTCAGAAGTGATTAGGATAAGGGCAGGAAATTTTTCTTTCCCTGGATAGCAATAGACTCAGTAAAACCAACGTAAAGACTTCTCAAAGATTAATAAGATGAGGTCAACTAAAACGGGTGGGGAAAAGGTGTTCCTGGTCCCCCGTGATCCCCTTTTGGGTAAAGAGAATCTCTATCACTTGAACAACTCTATCCCTAAGGGAATCTGCTGAAAATTAATGGTGTAAATCTTGGGAAATTTGTTTTATTGTTAGAATCTGCTTGGTATTATACTTCAGAGGCGATTCTGAAAAGCACAGGAATTGTTCGAGAAATAACTCTGTCATTGATTACATAAAAATAACAAAGTGCAAACACATGCATGATACTACATCAAAAGTGGATGATGACTACATATTTTTAATTTTCATCAAATAATTCTATTATATCAGAGAAAGAGCAAGATACCAAGTCATAATGTTTGGTGACATACATATTTCTAAATGTAAATATAAGCTATATTTACTAAATCATAACATAAAATTGTATTCTTAATGCCTAATAAAACACACAGTCATTTTATTATTTTTCCACATGGTATATGAAGGTAACATCGCATTTTTTTAAAAGTTTAAATGTGTCTTAGGGTTATTATTTTGGTTTTTACAGCTTTTTATTAACACTGTTTTGCATTAAAAAGTCACTTTATAATTGGATGATGTAAATAGTGTGATTTCTGCCTTCCAGTTTTCAGATATATGTGAAGATTTTTAAAGTGGGTGATATTGATTATAAAATTGTCAATGAACACTAAGAGATCAAAGAAAATGTAACCAGTTCCTAATATTTGTCTCTCGGTGCTCTAAATGCAAATATTGAATCTCATAGGAAATATAAAATGTGCTTCAGTTTTGTGTCATTTCAACTTTTTGTTATAACCAATATCTGCAATAACAAATAAGTGCAATAACCAACTTATAAAAAATGTTTGTTTTTAAATCATGTGTGTGCATGTGTGAGTGTGTGTGTGTGATGGATGTAAACACATCATGACAAAGCAAAGATGAAAAGCCAGGGCACAAAAGAGAAAAAATAAGCAACAGAGGTCCCATAATTCCTTTTAAGGACACACTCCCAATCACCTAAAACCTTCCACAAGGCCCCACAGTTGAAAGTTTCCACCATCTTCCAATAGTACCAAGCTGATGACCAAGCTTTTTTGGACTTTTTTTTTCTTCTTCAATTTACTTTCCCCAAAATTATTACTTTAAATTTTGAAGGACCTTTCAGATCTGAACAATTGCTACTGTAGAAGATGATTTTTTCCAGTTCTTTTTTTTTCCGTCCACAGTGAGATACGGGAATCAAATCTGTACCAGAGAAAATACAATTAACAATCAGTTAACAATAATTTACAACAAGTTGCAAAATGGCTCACACACTGAAAAGAAGTCTACAGTCAGCCAAATTTAAGAATGTGGTATGGATAATACATAATTGAGACATAAAAACTTTACTAAAATTACTAGGAGTAGGCACGGACACATGCTGCACAAGATTAAACTCTAAAAAACTAACAACCAAGACTGTCTCAAATTAAAAAGCTTCTGCACCGCAAACGAAACAATAAATTGAAGAGAAAACTGAGAGCATGGGGAAAAATTGCCACATACTAGAATATACAATGGACTAAAAAAAATATGAAACTCCACAAAGTAGAAGACCCGACTCAAAATGGGCAATTTAAATAAATAGAGTACAAATGAAGAACAAATGGCCAACAAATACGGAAAAACATGCTGAACATCTTTAGCCATTAGAGGAATGCAAATTAAAACCACACTGATTCCATGTTATTCTAGTGTGAGTGGTTCCTATCAACAACTCAATAAGCAATAGAAGCTGGCAAGCGTGTGGTGAAAATAACCTTTTTACGTTGTTGGAGGGACTGTGAAAAAATAAAACCATTGTGGAAATCAGTATGGAGATTCCTCAACTAACCGAAAATGGATATTCCGTTTGACTCAGATATACCTCTTTTAGATTTCTTGCCAAGAGTTAAAAGCATCGTATAACAGAGATACATGCATGCCCACATTTATGGCAGTACAACTCATAAGAGCTAAATTATGGAAGGTGCTGTAAAGTCCATCAGCAGATCAATGGATAAAGAAGATGTGGTCTACATGCACAATGGAGTGCTATTTTGCCATAAATACAAGTTTGATTCATTTGTAGGAAAATGGATGCATCTGATAATATTATGCTCAGCAAAGTGAACTCATTACGGAAGATTAAGTACCACATGGTTCTCTAATATGAGAAACGTGAAGTATAAATATACAATGGAGCCGTACAAGAGAGTTGGTAGCAAGCAGGGAGATGTAAGGAATTGTGGGCAGGGGCAGCGGTGTAGCAGGAGGTAGGAGGGCAGGAGAGGGGGAAGGGAAGTGAGTGTGATGATTGTGTGATATGTATGTGCACCAATTTACTCAAATTCATTGTAGCCATTGTATATGACAAACATAAAAATAATTAGCTAAGGAAAAATGTTTGTATGAAACCCCCTCTTTTTATCAAGAGCAATCTAAAGTCTTAAAACTGAGATTTGTTTCATTAAATTTGACCTAATTAAGTAGGTGCAGCAAGTGTGTTACTTTGTCATATAGACCTCCTGAAGATTATGAGAAATTTTCATGGAAAAATCAGATTAGACTTCTTATATTGTATGAAAATTGAAGCATAGGAGCCAGGATAAAAGCGTTCTCCTTTAGTACATGTAAATTCAGATGAATTCCTTTATTCTTGCTTTAGAATATCCTCAGTTTTCTGGCTTCTTTAGTTATTGGACAGTCTGAGAATATTAGAAGCTACATCCCATGACCATTTTCCCACTTTGAAAGTGTTGGCTTCCTAGGATTTTTGTGTCTTCAAAGAATCATGTAACTTGTAAATTAATGTATACACACTCATTTGTTGTGTAACCAATATTTCTAATAGTACCCCAGTGAAAGAATAGATACAGATTGGCCTTGTTTAAATAATTGTATTTTTATGAAAATAAAAACCTTCAATAGACATTTCTGAATTTTGAAAGAATCAAGCAGAGAGAACAAATATTTACTAATGTCTCATTTCATTTTGCAAAAACAGAATTTTCCAAGTTAAGAATTACAGATTTCTCAGAGTTCTGAAGGTGTGATATCTTTCTGTATCTACCCTAAAGGTTATATCCACCAACTCTGTAACAAAAGACAACTATAGAATAAAACAAAGAATTTATTTGATCATTCTTTTATAAGAAACAGGGCAACAGTGGGAAATGAAAACCCAAGAATCCAGAGTGAACTATCTGTTTTCATGCTGAGATTTCATAAAGCATGGCCAGTGCTGCAAAAGTGGGATTGGATATCACAGAGTAGGGTCCCGTGGCAGTAGAATGGGGGTGAGGATACACAGCAAGACCTCTACATTGAGATTCCTCTTCTCCTTTACTTGCAGCACTTTCTCCCATGTGTGTGAATATGGGGCAGATCCCTTCTGGAATGTTAGTCTTCAGAGGAGATAGAATTGCTTTGAGGTTTTATGGTTCACTTCAGAGAAAGGTATTCTTTTTCCCCCACATTTTATTGATATGTATACGTGCAAAATTCAAGGTCTACAATGGAGTTGAGCATTTTGTGCACATACGTTTCTTGTCAAAGTCACAAGGGCTTTCCCACTCTCCTTTTGTCCCTTCCCCTTCCCTCCTTTCACCCCCATCCTGTCCCCCTCTTTCGCTTTCTCTTTCCTCTAAAATTCCATGAGATAGTTGTGGTCTGGGTCTCTCAGATCAGTTGTGGTCTGGGTCTCTCATATCAAAGAGACCATCCGATGTTTCACCTTCTGCTTCTGACTCACTTCACTAAGCATGATATTCTCAAGTTTCTTCCATTTGCCTGTGAAAACCTCCACGCTGTTGGACCTTACAGATGCATAGTATTCCATTGTGTATAAAAGTCCCACAGTTTGTGTATCCACTGGTCTGTTGATGGGTATTTGGGTGACTTCCATATTCTAGCTATTGTTAGTTGTGCTGCTATGAACATGGATATACATATATCTCTGTTGTATGTTGTTTTGGCCTCTTTTGGATTTATTCCCAGGAAGGGTGTCCCCGGATCAAAAGGGATATTTATTTCTAGTGTTTACAGAGTTCTCCATACTGCTTTCCAGAGTGATGGAACAAATTTACATTCCCACCAGCAGTGCAGGAGAGTCCCTTTCTCCCCACAGCCATGCCAGCACTGATTGCTATTTGACTTGTTGATATAAGCCATTCTCTCTAGAGTGAGATGGTATCTCAGTGTTGTTTTGATTTGCATTTCTCTTATGGCTAGAGATGTTGAGCATCTTTTCATGTATCTATTGGCCCTTTGTACTTCTTCGTGAGTGAACTACCTCTTCATTTCATTTGCCCATTGTTCAGTAGGGATCCTTTGTTTTGGTGAGCTTAAATTTCTTTAGCTCCCCCTGTATTCTAGTTATGAGTTTCTTATCTGAGGTGTTGGTGGTGAATATTTTTCCCAGTCTGTTGGTTCTTTATTTACAATGTTGACAGTTTCCTTTGCTGTGCAGAAACTTAATTTGACAAGATCCCATTTGTTGATAGTGGGGATAATTTCTTTTGCTCTTGGTGTCTTGTCTAGAAAGTCTTTTGTCTACCCGTACTTCTTTTAGATATTTATGTATTTTGTCTTCTAGAAGGTTTAGTGTTTCATTTTTAATGTCTAGGTCTTTAATCCACTTTGATATTGGTGTATGGTGATAGGTATGTGACTAGATTCATCCTTCTGCATGTGGATGTCCAGTTTTCCCAGCACCATTTGTTGAACAGGCTGTCCTTTTTCCATTATATGCATTTGGCCCCTTTGTCAAAGATTAAGTAATTGAGGGTATTTTGGTTTGTCTCTGCATCCTCAGTTCTGTTCCACTGGTCTATCTGTCGACTTTTATGCCAGTGCCAAATTGTTTCTAGCACTATGGCTTTATAGTATAGCCTGATGTCTGGGATTGTAATGCCTCCTGCTTTGGTCTTGCTGCTCAGGATTGCTTTGTCTATTCGTGGTCTCTCTTGGTTCCATATGAATTTAAGAATTGTTATTTCAAGTTCATTGAAGAAACTTGTAGGTATTTTGATAGGAATTGCATTGAATCTGTAGATCAGTTTTGGTAATATAGTCATTTTAACTATATTTATTTTGCCTATCCAAGAGCAGGGGATGCCTTTCCATTTTCTAATGTCTCCTATAACTTCTTTCTTCAATGTAATATAGTTTTCTTTATATAAGTCCTTCACTTCCTTGGTTAGTTATACTCCTAGGTATTTAATTTTTTGCTGAGTTATTGAGAATGGAATTGTTTTTCTGAGTTCCTGCTCAGTAAGTTCATTGTTAGTGTGTAGAAATGCTATTGATTTTTTAGTGTTTATTTTGTATCCTGAGACTTGGCTAAATTTTTTTATTATTTCTAGGAGTTTCACAGTGGAGTTTTTTGGGTCTTTCATATAGACAATCATATCATCTGCAAATCAGGAAAGTTTGACCTTCTTTCCAATGCAGATTCCCGTTATTTCATTTTCTTGTCTGATTGCCATGGCCAGTGTTTCAAGGACTATGTTGAATAAGAGTGGTGAGAGTGGGCAGCCTTGTCTTGTTCCTGATTTGAGAGGGAATGATTTCAATTTTTCTCCATTTACTATATTTGCAGTAGGCTTGGAATATATGGCCACTATGAGTTTTAGGTAGGGCCCTTCTATAGCTATTTTTCTCAGTGTTTTTATCATGTAGAGGTGCTGGATTTTGTCAAAGGCTTTTTTTGCATCAATAGAGATGATCGTGTAGTTTTTGTTTTTGCTTTTGTTGATATGGTGTATTATATTGATTGATTTACATATGTTGAACCAGACTTGCATCTTAGGGATGAAGCCCACTTGATCATGGTGTATGATCTTTCTGATTACTTGTTGGATTCTTTTTGCCCAAATCTTATTGATGACTTTTGCATCTATATTCATTAAGGATATTGGTCTATAATTTTCCTTCCTCGTTAAGTCTGTCTGGTTTTGGGACAAGTGTGGTGCTAGCCTCAAGAAATGAGTTTGGTAGCATTCCTCCACTTTCCACCTTATGGAATAGTTTGAGGAGTATTGGTGTCAGTTCTTCCCTAAAGTACTGAAAAAATTCTGCTGTGAGTCCATCTAGGCCTGGGCTTTTATTTATAGGTAGAGCTTTTATTACTGCTTCAATTTCTGTGTGCGTGATGGGGTTGTTCAAGATTTTTATATCTTCCTCATTTAATTTTGATATTTTATATGTATTTAAAAAGTCGTCCATTTCTTCCCAGTTCTCAATTTTTTTGGAATATAGGTGTTCAAAGTAATTTCTTATAATATTTTGAATTTCTGCAGGATCTGTTGTAATTTCACCCTTTTCACTTCTAAGTGCGTTAGTCGGTGCCTTTTCCTTCCTTTTCTTGATGACGTTAGCAAGAGGTTTGTCAATTTTGTTAATTCTTTCAAAGAACCAGGTTTTGACTCTAATATTAATCTTTTTTATTGTCTTTTTAATTTCAATCTCATTTATTTCAGATCTGATCTTTATAATTTCTTCTCTTTTTAATTTCAATCTCATTTATTTCAGATCTGATCTTTATAATTTCTTCTCTTCTACTGCCTTTTGGCTTAAGTTGTTCTTGTTTCTCTAGTGCTGTAAGGTGCATCATTAGTGACTTTGTGATCTGTTCTTTTGGTGTGTGCATTTATGGCTATGAATTTTCCTCTCAGGACTGCTTTCATTGTATCCCCCAGATTTTGATATGATGTACTTCCATCATCATTTAACTCTATGAAGTGTTTGGTTTCTTCTCTGATTTCTTCTGTAACCCATTGTTTGGTCAGTAGTAAGTTGTTAAGTCTCCATGTGTTTGTGTAGTTTCTTCTGTTTCTATTGCTGTTGAGTTCCAGTCTTATTCCATTATGGTGTGAGAGTATGCAGGGTATTATTTCTATCCCTTTGTATTTGTTTAAGGATGACTTATGTCCTAGGACGTGCTCTGTTTTAGAAAATGTTCCATGTACTGCTAAGAAGAACATATACTCAATTGATGTTGTTTGGAAGACTGTGTAAAGGTCTGTTATGTTCAAGTTTTACTACAGTGTCTTTCAACAGTTGTATATCTTTGTGGGTTTTTTGTCTGGTTGATCTAGTGGAGTATTAAAGTCCCCTACTGTGTTGGGGCCTATGTATCCTTTCAGATCTAGTAGTTTTTGGTTTACATAATTGGGTGCTCTAGGGTTGGGGGCATATATATTGATAATTGTGATTTCTTCCTGATCTAATGTTCCTTTAATCAGTATGTAGTGTCCATCTTTGTCTCTCTTTACCTGTTTTCTTTTGAAGTCTGATGAGTCTGAGATTAATATAGCTACCCTTGCTTGTTTTTTTGGGACCTGTTGCATGCAATATTGAATTCCAACCTTTTATTTTCAGGCTATGAGTTTCCTTGTGGGTGAGATGTGTCTCTTGTAGGCAGCAACTTGTGGGTTTCTGTTTTCTGATCCAGTCAGCCAGTCTGTGTCTTCTGACAGGTGAGTTGAGGCCGTTCATGTTCAGAATAATTATTGAGGTATGTTTGGTGTGTCCTGCCATAGTTGCAGTTTGTCTATGTTGTTCACTGGCTTTACATTTTTCTCAGCTCTTTCTCCTCCAGCTTTTGTCTTTTTTTCTCTGGGGATTCTCTTTCACAATCCAAGTCTCCTTTGAAAATTCTTTGCAGTGATACCTTAGTGGATGACAGTTTCTTTAAGCTTTCTTTATCATGTAGAATTTTAATTTCTCCCTCTAGTTTAAAAGATAGTTTTGCTGGATATAGTAGTCTTGGTTGGAATTTGTGTTCTTTTAGTGTTTGAATGATATTCTCCTGGCTTTTAGCGTCTGGGTTTGGAAATCTGCGGTTATCCTGATGGGCTTACCGTTATAGGTCACCTTCTGCTTTTCTCTTACCGCTCTCAGTATTCTGTGTTTTGGACATTTAGTGCTTTAATTATGATGTGTCGTGATGAAATTCTTTTCTGATAGACATTGTTTGGTGTTCTAAATATGCCTACAGAAGATCAATGTTCATTTCTCTTCTTAAGTATGGGAAATTTTCTTCCCTAATTTCCTTAAATATGACCTTTAATCCTTTTGTTCTCAGTCTTCTCTTGGACTCCCATAATTCTCGAATTGATTCTCTTTGAATCATCTATCAGACGTTGTAATGATATACTTTTGCTTTGTGTTCTTTATGGTCTTTCCATTCCTGCTCTGCCATTTTGTCTGATAAAGTTGTTCGATATTGTTGCTTATTGTGACCTGTGTGTTTTGCATCCTGTAATTCTGGATTTATTTTTCTCATGTCTCTGTTATGTTCTTCTCCCACTTCTTGCATTGCCTTCACTCTCCTCCAGTTCATTTCTTCTTTCATCGCCTCTACTTGCTTCTCATAGCTTGCTTTTAGGGTAGCTCTTGCTCTAAGGTTCTCATGTCCTGTATCATTTCCTGTTTAAGTCGTTCTATTTCTGAGCCCAGAATTTACCATCATTTATGAGATTTTCATTTTTAGCTTCGGTATTTCTGGGATTCCTGGTATGCTCTTCTGGAGTGTCAATATTTTTTGAAGATTTATTTGCATGTTTCCTCATGGTTCTGCTGTCTCTGGTGGTTTCTGGTAATCTATCACTTGCTTCCTTTATGTGCTGGGAGAGCCCAGCCTCTGCATTGACTACCTCTGCAAGGGGCAGGGGAGATATGAACTCAACCCCCGCCATTCTACTTCCGCACAGCTTTCTCCTTCATTATCCAGGCCCCAGAACTACCTCAAGGTGTCCTGGTGCTCAGGACGCCTGTGTACCATTCTGGACTGCTCCTGTGCAGCTGCTCCCGGCACTCCCTACTTCTTTTACTGGGCTCCAAGGCAAGAGGAGCAGCTGTGAGCCCCACCTGTGGCTCTTAAGAAGGTTCCTCTGGCCACAGGAACCCCCTGCCACCTCTGAGGGGCTCCAAGTCCCAGGAAGCAGCCACATGCCATACCTGTCCAAATCCAAGCAGCTTCCTGCAGCTGCCGGCAACCCCTGCCTCTCCCGCTAGCTAGCCTTCTACATGCACGGATCAGCTGAATGCCTCACCCTCGCTCTGGACCAAATTACACTATCTGCAGCGTTCCCTCCCCCCCTGCAGAGCTCCGTGTCCTGGGAAGCAGGTGCACACCATGCCTGTCCAAATCCAAGCAGTTTCCTGCAGCCACCAGCAAGCCCTGCCTCTCCCGTGAGACTTCTAGGTGTGCGGATCAGCTACATGCCTCACCTGCGCTCTTGAGCAAATCCACTGGCCGTGGCACTCCATGCCCCCTCCTTGGGGCTCCACGTCCCTGAAGCAGCCACGCTCTCTACCTGTCCAAATCCACGCAGCTGCCGGCAAGCCCCACCTCTCCCATGAGTCTTCTAGGTGCCTGGATCAGCTGTGTGCCTTACTTGCATTCTTAAGCAAATTCCACTGGCTGCGGGGCTCCAAGTTCCCGGAAGCAGCCACACATCATACCAGTCCAAATCCAAACAGCTTCCTGCAGCTACAGACAAGCCCCACCTCTCCCGCAAAACTTCTAGGTGTGCAGATCAGCTGGATGCTTCACCTGCGTTCTTGAGCAAATTTTACTGGGTGGGGGGCTCCAAGACCCGGGAAGCAGCCGTGCAGTTTACCTGTCCAGCTCCGCCTCTCCCACGAGACTTCTAGGTGTGTGGATCAGCTGCGTGCCTCACCCGTGCTCCTGAAGCAAATTCCACTGGCCGCGGCGCTCCCTGCCCCCTCTGCTGAGCTCCAAGTCCCAGGAAGCACCCGCAGGCCTTACCTGTCCAAATTCAAGCAGCTTCCTGCAGCCACCAGCAAGCCCCGCCTCTCCCATGAGACTTCTAGGTGCAGGGATCAGCTGCTTGCCTCACCTGCATTCCTGAGCAAATTCCACTGCCTGCAGGGCTCCAAGTCCCAGGAAGCAGCCATGAACCTTACCTCTCCCAATCCAAGCAGCTTCCTACAGCTGCTGTCTAGCTCCATTTCTCTGGCGAGACTTCTATGTGCGTGGATCAGCTGCGCTCCTGAGCATATTCCACTGGTCACAACGCTCCCTACCCCCTCTGTGGGGCTCTAAGTCCCAGAAGCAGCCACGTGCTGTACCTGTAGTCCCAGGAAGCAACCGCATGTCTTACCTGTCCAAATCCAAGCAAATTCCACTGGCCTTGGTGCACCCTGCCCCCTCTGTGGGGCTCCAAGTCCCAGGAAGCAGCTGCGTGCCGTACCTGTCCAAATCCAAGCAGCTTCCTGCAGCTTCTGGCAAGCCCTGTCTCTCCCGCAAGACTTCTAGGTGCGGGGATCAGGTGCATGCCTCACCTGCACTCCTGAGCAAATTCCACTGGCTGTGGCGCTCCCTGCCCCCTCTGCGGGGCTCCAAGTCCCAGGAAGCAATGGCACGCCTTACCTGTCCAAATCAAAGCAGCTTCCTGCAGCCACCTGAAAGCCCTGCCTCTCCCGCAAGACTTGTAGGTGCATGCCTCACCTGCGGGGCTCCAAGTCCCAGGAAGCACCTGTGCACCTTACCTGTCCAAATCCAAGCAGCTTCCTGCATTTGCTGTCTAGCTTCCCTTCTCTGGGAGACTTCTACATGCGTGGATCAGCTGTGCACCTCACCCGCGTTCTTGAGCTAATTCCACTGGCCACAGCGCTCCCTGCCCCCTCTGTGGGGCTCCAAGTCCCGGAAGCAGCCACCTGCCTTACCTGTCCAAATCCAAGCAGCTTCCTGCAGCCGCCGGCAAGCCCCGCCTCTCCCACAAACTTCTGGGTGTGCAGATCAGCTGTGTGCCTCACCTGTGCTCCTGAGCAAATTCCACTGGCAGAGGTACTCCCTGCCCCCTCTGCAGGGCTCCAAGTCCCATGAAGCACCCGCACCCCTTACCTGTCCAAATCGAAGCAGCTTCCTGCAGCCACCGGCAAGCCCCACCTTTCTCAGGAGACTTCTAAGTGCGTGGATCAGCTGCATGCCTCACCTGCGGTCTTAAGCAAATCCACTGGCCGCGGTGCTCCCTGCCCCCTCTGCGGGGCGCCAAGTCCCGGGAAGCAGCCACGCGCCATACCTGTCCAAAACTTAACACATCCTTTTAAAAATCACATCAAAGTAATGTTACATAAGCATTCTTTTTTCACAGAATCTTGTGTTGATAGAAGCCAGTATCTACAAGTACCAGCTATCTCACCTTTCCATGCTTCTCTAAAATATACATTCTTTTTTGAAAATGTATCACTGTAGGTCCATCCTTTATTTAAAATGCTTTCAAGAAAACATCAGAATAAAATAAACATAATTACTTCTATGTAACAAAAAATTTTAAAAGGCTGTGGTTAATTTATTAACAACAATTGGAAGTGATGACCTAATGAGTATTCTTTACAAGAATAGTACAACTGACAAAGGATTTAGGTTATTTCTTTTACATTCAAGTCAACGCGGTAAAGTCAGTTCAGAACATTTTAGACAAAACATGAAAGGAATTGTTTTTCTGATTTTTCTATATTTTTTCTGTAGAGGAATGTTATTGATTTCGGATATCGATTTTATATCACACACTGCTGAATTTGTTCATAACTTTCAAGAATCTTCTTGTGGAGTTTTGGGGATCCTCTATGTAAAGGATCATGTCGTTTGCCAATAAGAAAAATTTGACTTCTTCCTTTCTTACACATATTGTCTTTATTCTATTCCCTTGCCTGGTTGCTCCAGCTAAGGTTTCGAGCACTGTGTTATATCGGAGTGGTGACAGTTGGCATCCTTGTCTTGTACTTGGTTTGAGTGGAATGCTTTTTGGCCATTACTCATTTAGGATGATGATGTCTGCAGGGTTATCAGAATACCTCTACATATATTCATTTCATTCTGTTTGCATGTACCTTGATGAGGATTTTTTTTTTCCGTCTAGATTCATTAAGAAATTTGGTCCCTAGTTTTCTTTTTTGTTGTGTCTGTTTTTGATTTTTTTTTTTTTTTTGTAGGAAGGAAAGACTTTTGCTGTGTTTTATCCCTATCACTTCAATGGTAGAATTTGAGAAATTATTAGCATAGACCTTCCCTGAAGTTCTGGTAAAATTCTTAGGTGAACCAGGTGAGTCGTGGAGTTTTCTTAGTTGGTACTATCTCTTTGGTTCATTTTTGGTAATTCATACTTATCTGTAAATTTAGTTTAGATTCTCCAATTTAATGAAGTACAACTTTTGTAAATATTTTATAACTTTCTCTACTTGGCAGTGTCTGTTCATCATTGATATCTTTAAATGCATTTGTAAGTATACATTTAATATTTTCTCTTTCTCTCTTTCTTTCGTTTTTGGGAGAAGGGTCTCACTCTATAGCCCAGGATGGTTCTGAACTCACTGTGTCGCCCAGGCTGGCCTGGAACTCACGGCAATCATCTTGTCTCAGCCTCCTGAGTGCTGTTGTTATATGCATGCACAACGACACCCAGATACGATGTGGTGTTCGGGGGTCAAACTACAGACTTCGCACTTCCTAGATAAATATTCTAATCACTGAACCTCAATTTTCTGAGACTTTCAATTTCCAAGATACTGTCAATATTTAGAATCCACAAAAAAGCTCTTTGTGTTAGTCAATAATTTTAAAGATAGCAAAAGAATTTGGGGATTAAAATTCAAAAATATTTCGTGACAAAATAACTCTTTCCTTTAAAATAAAATTGTTATAGTGAATCGTGCTGCTGTTAATACGGGTATGCGTGTTTCCCTTTTGATTGCAGGTGTAGAAACTGCCTAGAAACCTATCAACAGAAGCTGATTTTCAAGGCTAATGTACCATTGTATATTGCACATATATACTAATAAAATGGAGGAATAGGAAAATATAGTACATTTAATATCACAATGGAACATTTACTCAATCATAAAGAAAGATGAGTTTGAATCACTTGTCGGGAAATGGATATACCTTGAGAACATAAATCTAATGAAATAAATGAGACACAGAGGTTTATTATCACATGATTTATCTTATAGGACAAATGCAAAAGCATAAGTACACAATAAAGAAAATTAAAATGTAATGATAAAAAGCAGAGTGGTCGTTTTTGTGAAGACAGGAAGGGGATCTAGAGAAGAGAGAGATGGGAATGGGGGAAGGGAAATGAACTGAAACTGATTGAGAATTGAGGTGCTAAATGAATATGTACCAATTCCCTAAGATGATTATAATGTATAACAACCATATATTTTTTAAATAATTATGATAAAAAGGAACAAGCAAGTTATCTGTGGGTTCAAAATAAAACAAAGAATGAGATTATGTAATTTGCTGAAAATGAATAGAATTATGTATAAAGTGTAATCAACCAGACTTACATGATCTCTCTTACACAGCAACCAAAACTATATGAATTAATAAATTAAAGATGGAAGCAGGAAACTAGAAAGTGGACTTCTAGTCTTTGTAAAGGGGAACATGGGGAGAAGGACAGAGAATGAGCACAGCGGGACTGCAGTTACTCAAGTTATGCTAAATTCATGTACCACATTCCCAAAATAAACCTTATCATATAATATTAGCACGTATTAATGCAATTTAAATATAAATATGTATTATATATGGTTCTCCTTTTAACTTGTTCCTTCACATTAATAAATTATACCTTTGAGCCAGATAGTTTTAATTTCACAGAGTAAGTTTGGGGTGGGAAATAGATAGCTATCAGTGTTACATCCTTTCATCCTTGCAGTCAGGCAGAACCTAGGAATACACCGTGTGGAGCTTTCTACAGCTTTACTTGATATTGTTTCTCAAAGTAAACAAATGAATATGGTCACTAAGAGATCCAATGGTGTTGGCTCACATATAAAAATAAAAAGCAAAAACACATGAGCTTAAAATTATGATTAGTAAATGGTGCTTCGGCATTTTTTAATAAATGTCTTATATATCTAATGAATATTAATGAGCTAAAATATAAGCTTAAAATTTTAAGTTATCTGAAAATCATGGAAATAACCTTCACACTGATATAATTGCTGTTAAAATAATATCAGTTTTGTTTTCATTCTTCATAGTATGAAGCATTAGCATAAATGCCAGCTTCATAGTATGAAGCATTAGCATAAATGCCAGCTTATTTCACCATATGCTCATATACGTTTAGCATAAACATAATAAAATCAAATCTATACTCACCTTATGCTTAATACTGATAAGAGATAACATAGCACTTTTACTGAAGCCTAAATAGTAAACTTGTCTTATTTGCCCAGAAGTTTCCTAAGATTTATCAACTTGAATTCTTAAAACATTTCCAAATTGATTTCTGAAGTCTGCAATAATGTCTTTTAAATCCAAAACACTGGAAATATTAGAAGTTCAATGTACTTATTTTCTTGTGTATTTTGAAATATTTTATGTGAATACTTAATTTCTCTCTATAAACCAGATTTTATATTCTGATTTTATTAATGTTACCCAGATATAGGAAGACATTACAATCTGTTATTCTGTTCAGGCTTTCCTAACAAAAGACCATAAACAGGAATACGTTACAATCTTGTCTTATTGTATTCAGGCTTTCATAACAAAGATGATTCATTAGGTGCTTTAAACAACAGAAACTTTTCACACTTCTGGAGGATAAGTAGTCCAAGACCAAGATACTAGCAGGTTTATTTTGTACCTCTCTTTTTGATATTTAGAAAGACACCATTTTGCTATGGACTTACGTATGACTTCCTCTGCCACTACCTTATTACATTCTGACCTCATTTATCCTGAATTGCCTCTTAAAGACCCTATATCCAAAGGCACATTAAAGGTTAGTGCTTCAACATAAGAGTTTTGCAGGGCCACAGTTCAGTGCATATCACATTCTTACACAAACAGAATTAAAGTTCTTGCTGGTGTATAGATACTTTGGTGTGCCAAGCGTGCGGCTCCAAATTCTAAAACTCTGGCCATGGGCTAAGAGTAAACACAGAAACAAACCAAGTCTGTATCAAAGAGAAGATCTTCCCATACTTCAATTCTTAATTGACTTGAGTTCAAAACAATTGGTAAAGACTGCTAAACCAGTTACTCTGTTGTCTCTCACCTAATGGACTCAAGATCTTTACACAACTACTAATCTGTTAACAAAGACCTCCAAATTGTCATATCATAAAACCCAATTACCAAAGAGAAGGCTAACAAGCCACACTCCATTGGCCAACAAAGAGCTCTATAAACCATTAGTACATTTACAGAAATCACTAAATTGTCAGATTTCAAAACCAAATTCTCAATGCTAAGTAACTTCTTGGCCAGAAACAGGCCAAAATAAGATTATTGTGGAACAAAGGTAATATTGTGACTGGAGGATTGCCATCAGTCCAAGGCCAACCTGGGCTCCATAGTGAGTTCAGACCAGTCTGGGCTGAGGAGCGAGATCCTGTCTCAAAAAACAAAAAGTAATATTGCAAAGTATCATTAGTGTAATTCTGTGGTCATTTTTGGATTCATTTTTGGGAGCCAAAAAAGACATGCATAAGCTAAAAAGTAAAAAAAAAAAAAAAAAAAAAAAAAAAAAAAAAAAAAAAAAAAAAAAAAAAAAAAAAAAAAAAAAAAAAAAAAACAGAAAAAATATAAAATTGTGACTCATAATTTAATGATATAATAATATACATAAGCTGAAGATTTTACTCATTTGTTAAGTGGGGACCAAGACTATGCTAGAACTGGTTTAAAGAGAAAGTAATCAAAGCACAACTATTGCCATCACTATGGCCGCAATGGCCACAAGCCATCAGGATGGATCTTAGTGCTTAGGTAGCCCTGGCTTTGTGCCCAATGGCCTTCCAGACACTTTACATATACTACAGCATTCGTTCTCTACAACAGCTCTGACATGGGTGCTAACACCATCTCCATAAGTGAAGAAACTAAGACAAAGAAACTGAAATAATCTGCCCATGTTTGTACACAGCAAGTACTGACAGACCACTGAGATGTCAACTAGTTATTTAAAGAATCTCACCTGGATTTAGTAAATTGATTAACATAATCTACAAGGTGCAAAACTAAGTTTTTTGAAAACCAAATAATCCTATGTTGTTGGATTGGTTCATTAAGAAACTACTAATTAACTACTGTACCCCCAAAGTGCTATGCTGGCTGCTGCAAGTATACATATAAGGGAAGCGACATCCATGGCTTTGAGGTTCCAGTCTAGAGAATACAGACATGTCCCTAGACAATTACAAAACAATGTTCACTAATAAGTCAATTATTCAGAACCATACACATTTAATTTAAAGAAGAAATGAGGGGCTGGAGGAATACCTCAGCAGTTAAGGCACTTGCCTAGCAAGCTCAAGGCCCTGCATCCAATTCTCCAACACCGCATAAGCCAGATATGGTGGCACATGCCTGTAATCACAGCATTCAGGAAGCTGAGACAGGAACATTGCCATGTGTTTGAGGCTAGCCTGGGCTACATATTGAGTTCAGTACCAGCCGCAACTAAGTGTGAGACTCTGTCTCAAAAAATAAACAAAATAAGAAGTGAGTATTGAGTGAAATAAAAAATTAAAGAGAATGGCAGATATGAGGTCAGGGAGGGCCTTGAACAGCTCACTTAGCAAGTTTAACTTTATCCTGAAGATCAATCAGAGCTATTGTAGGGTGAGAAAGGGAATGACATAGTAACAATTTCATTTTCAAAAATCTGCTCATAGCAGTATGGAAATGAAATTGAACATGCAGTATAATTGGATCCACAGAGACCAATATAGTAAATTTTCCATTAATAGCAATATACAAACTTTCAAAATTTAGTGCACTTTTTATTTGTTCAAGATTCTATGAATAGGCAAGTTGATCTCTACACAGCTGGACATCGCTTCTGTCTGTTCTGAGGCATAATCCACAAGTGTAATTATTGGTGATGATTTCCTTTGTCTGTCTATCCTCATGGTTTTTCATCTTTTAAAAAGCCAGGCCATGTTGCTTCACATGGTGTGGGAAGCAGAGTAACAGCTCCTCAAAATAGTCCTTGTCCTAATCCAGACATTGGGTATGCACTAGTTTACATGGATAAAAAATAAAAAGGTGTTGCCCATGCTATTAACCTATATATGTGGGATTATCCCCAACTATACAGGTGAGTTCAATGAGAAGAAGGCAGGATATAGGACAACAGAAGAAGTGAGACAGATGGAGACAAATTGGAAGACGCTATAGATGGTAGCTTTGAAGCTGGAGGTAGGAACCATGAACCAACAAATCCCGAAGTCTGTCGAAACTGAAAGTCGGTGAAAACTTTTTCTTCCATAGAAATTCCAGACAGAAACCAACCTTGCTGACACCTTGTCTTTACGCCAACAAGACTGATTTTGGACTTCTGACCTCTTTTAAATAACAAGATAAATTTGTAAATTCCCCCCCATTTTATTGATATGTATATATGTGTTAATGATGTTTACATTGAGCTTGAGTATTTCCTGCACATATATATCATGTCAACATTACAAACCCTTTCCCTCTCCAGTGTGACCCTCCCACCCTCTCCCCACCTCCCCTAGTCCTTACTTTCTCCCCATTTGGTACTATGAAATCAATGTACTCTGGGTTTCTCATATTAGAAAAACCATTTGATATTTAACCTTCTGCATCTTTTTAGATCATTTGTTAAACAAGACAGGAAACTAGTACATGTGGACCCCTCAAAGTAACAAGAGATTAAATAAAACTTGAAGCTCCCAGCCCTCTTAAGACCTTACTCAGAAGTTATACAATGTTACTTTAGCCCCATTCATTTGGTCAAAGTAAATAGTAAATTAACCTCATTCTCCGTTCTTGGTAAAGAATCCGTTTCTTTTTTAGATACATTGTGCAAAGCTTGGAGGCAATTATAATAATCCAGGTAACAAGTGGAAAGAATGTTAATTTAATTGCCATGAGAGATGAAAAGAATGTAGAAATTTGAAAGATATTTACTAGGAAACACTATCAAAATTTGATGACTTATTTAATGTAGACCCCTGGCTATTTGAAATATGTTAGATCCTCATTGAGAAAACACTGTTACTTCCCTTTTGCAGAAGAAGAAAATGAAGTCCAGAGGATTAAATGATTTGTCTGACGTCCTTAAACTAGAATTTAAGACTCCTGAATCAGCTCCCTCGTCTTTTCTTCCACCTTGGCTATGCTGCATGTGTCTCCACGATCCTCACTTCTACTTCACCCCCGCCCTCCAGAAATCCCAAAGTAATGGAAACATGCTCCTGCTTATGTTTTTACAGGAAACACATATTTGTGTTCACTCACACCCTAAGACTGTAGCTGGTGCAGTAACACCAACATATTTCATGCCAGTTAATATGCTAAAATCAAAGAAGTCTTTAATGAAAACTCGGTTCCCAATGAAATCACCTTTTAGTAATTTCAGCAATAGGACACCAGGAAAAAGGTACAAGATTTCATTTGATAGGCTATGATTTATAATGGAAGAAATACCCTTTCTTTTTCCAGAAATGAGATTTTTTTCTGTCTCTTTTTCTCCTTGAGAAATATTTGCAAGCTGAGGAAGCAACAGACACCACAAGTTGGGGAAAGTTGGCTTCATTTCTTAAGTGATATTATATTATGTAGCTGGGCTTCTTAGCAATTGTTTACATATTTCCCCACATAGTATCTGGAAAATTGCAAAGGCTAATCTGGAAAGAGCTGTTATTAAAGTTATAAAAATTGGTTCTAAGTGTTTCTTCTTTGAATTTCCATGCAAAAAGCTACATTCTAGTTTGAGTCTCAATTCCAGGAGAAAATCACTTTAACAGAATTTTATGACTCGATAAGTAAATACGGTAGTCAGTGACAAAAAGAAGTATATTTTCAGAGAAAATGGGCCATATGCAAAGTAAATTTTCAGATTGGAACTCCTTATACTACCAAATAAATTCAGTTGTCTGTTGCAGCACACATATTTCTTCTATACAGTTTACAAATAAAAAGAACTAGTGAATGAACTTTTGCCCATGGTAAGAAACCTAGCTAGCATATTATAAGTGTTCAATTAGGCTAATTGCTACTTTTATTGCCATTAGAATTTAATTGACAAGTAAAATGCTATGTAGTTATTATGTACATGTGGGATGTTTTGAATTATATGTGTATACACACACACATACCTAGTATAGAAACTAAAGGTATCTAATCAATACATATCATACATAGTTATCATTTTCATAGGATAACACAATATCCATTCAACTATTTGCCTTTTTATAAAAGAGAGGCTCGCTCTGTAGTCCAGGCTGGTCCTGAACTCCCTATGTATCCCAGGCTGGCTTTGAGTTCACAGCAAACTTTCTCAGTCTCCCAAGTGCTGGGATTACAGGCGTGTACCACTACACCCAGCTTATGTAGTGCTGGGGAATCAAACTCAAGGCCTTGTGCTTGCTAGGCAAGCACTTCAACTGCTGGGCTCTGTCCCCAGCCCCCACTCAACTACTTTCAAGAGTACAACATATGATTAATTATACTCACTGAACTATATAATCTCTTAAATATGTTCCTTCTAACTATAATGTGCTTTTGTCCACTACCTCCATGAGAAGACTATAGAAGATAAGCTGAAAAGAGAAATGCATCTACCTCTTTGGTACATGTTATTCATATAAAAATCATGGTCTGTCCAGGTCTCAAATTACAAACAAGTAATGGCATAAGCCAAGTCCTGTGAAGCATTACTATGTAGGACGCACTATGCTAGGCATTTTATTTTTTACATTAAAAATAAGCTTTATTCAAGGAGACTATATTTAAAATATAAAGATCTATGAAAGACAGTTGAAATACACAAAATAGGTCATTAATATTCTAAATCTATATCTGTAAAATGACAAGCTAAATATAAAATAGAGAAGTGGTTTATAAACATGGCCTCAAAAATCACACACAGGGCATGGATGCCAGAAGATGGGATCTGCAGGCTATCCACAAGCTGGCTAACACAGAAAACACTATTTTATAGTATCTGAAAACACAGATAGGCATTAAAAATATAAAAACACAAAATAATGGGGAGATCTCTCAGAGCACAGCATCTGGTAGATCTAGTACCTGGGTCAGATCGCCAACACAGCAACAAATAAGTCACAAACTACAATGTATGACAAACACCTCTCAGCATCTCTGTAGCGGAGGAAAGGGCATGGGTCAAAGCAGAAACAAAGCAAGCTTCCGACGGAGCTAACACATACACTTCAACATTCATAGACACATGCATAGATTTGAAGAAAATACGGTCAAAATATAAACATTAAATCTGCACGGTAGGTACACACCTTTCCAACATGCTGGAAATATGTCAAAAAAGTTTTAAAATAACAAACCTAAGAAAATGGAACTAAATTTTGCTTTTCATAAGTTTATTTTTTGCACATTTTAAAAGCTGCATTTGTGTGTGTGTGTTTTGAGACAAATTCTCACTATGTAGCTTAGGTTAGTCTTAGATCAGACTCCAGCCAGCCTCAGTCTCCCAAGTGTGTACTATCATGCCTGACTTGCAATTTTCAGCTTATGAAATGTTCTTTCCATGATAATTTGAAAGAATTTACTTTCCATTGCAACAAAATTAAATTATGTAATTGGTTTCATATTGTCTGACTTTATTAACAGTGTTTTATTTTACAAATACTGTATGTTATGTTACTTTTTGATGGTTAGTGACAATGTTTTATTTTACAAATCCTGTATCTTATGTTATTTTTGGGTGGTTTGTGTTATAATTCAGTAATTCCCTAATGACCTACTATACATAATTTCTGAACATATTTAATTTCATGTAACATTTTAAACTATATAGATATGGAAATGTGTAGAGAATCTTATTTTTAAAGCCCTATGATGGGGCTATAAATGGGGACAAATTGATGGACAAATGATAGTTTTGTTTGGCATATTATATGCTATACTTTGTTATGACTAGTTTTTGATTGTTTTTTAAATTTAGTTGCAAATCACTCATATGGTGAGGTTCCTATACCAAAGAAATACTTATTTCAGTATTAGGAAATTTTTATCTGGCATTTTAGAGTCCTGCCTCAGCCATCATAAAAGTGTTGTGAAGTAGATACAAAGACCTCCATGATTTCATATTCAAAGAAGATAAATTGGAGGAAACACCTGAGTATATCAAATAGCCAAAAGTAGAAAGTGGTAAAGATAGAAATTGAATGTAAACTTCACATCTTTTACTTCCAGACCCCAGAAGCCACATGTTTAATCATTTATTCTTTTGCCTGTAGTGCAATGTTTTCACACAGCTTCTCTAATGGTGTACCACATAAAATCATGAGAACTAGAGAACTGAAACATGAGTCTTTATTAAGCCCCAACCCCCTCAATCTTAATATGTTGTTTTGTTTTTAAAAATTCAAATATTCTGGTGATACTTGATTCTGTTCATTTCACTATATATCCAGGGCTGTGTAAAGGTATCAGCATAAGGCATGGCTTCTACCCTTGAAGAGTTGGTCATATAGTCAGAGAGATAAGACTAACATGTTAAGTAACTGGAGTGTCCTAGAATACTGAATAAAAGCAAGTGCCTGATTTCGTCATGTTTCTTGCAGCACATAGGGCTTTATCTACCTAAAGCAGTAGAGAAAAAAAGGAAGGGCCAGCCTAGTATGAAGGTGAGGGGGTCAGTTGGAAGGAGTGATTCCAAGTGGCCAGTTATCATCCAGTTGCATCGCATCTAAGGAGATACACTGCCATCTGAAGGGATATAGTTGATCTGGACTATAGTAAATAATCAGCAGGCCCCCATCTTGTGTTTAGCACCAGTAGTACTTCAAAGTAGATGAAGGTATTTCCAATGTGGTTGCTCATGACGAGTGGGTATGAATACCATATCCAGCCCCCAGGGGTCAGATTTGATAAACTTCCAAAATTAGAAAAGAAATATCAGAGTCCTGGCCAACTGACTAGGAGTTAAAATTGATCTCCTCAGGAAATATATATATTTGGCATTCATCATTTTTCAGGCTTAGGACACATAGGAATAACTAGACTTCTCATTAAGGGTACCACAGAGCAGCTTTTTTACTCATGGGCTCTGGGGGAAAATCTACAGCATAAGACTTTATAGGGAGCAACTATACCCAAAACAGCATATTTATTTTGGGTGGCCTAAGGCAACATAACTCAAAAAATTTTTTGTCAAGAAGAGAAGGCAAGGCCCAGTACAGTGTTAACCATCATATCTGAATTTTGAAGCAAGACCAGACGGGGGAAAAATACAATGAGGTTACGTGCAGAGGAATCAGTAGTCAACTAGGAAGTGCTGAGAAATAGGTAGGTGTAAGCCATTTAGGGCTGAAGGGGTGTTCAGTAAGTGGCTGACCCTTGTCTCTATGTGATGCTAGCCACTGGCAGCGAGTTTCAGTGGATGTGGTTGCTTAAAGAAATCACAGCAGAAAGTTGAATTTCAGACCACATCCATATAGGAGCTAGATCATCTTAATGTGTTCTCATGAGTTCTCTTTCATGGTAAAAATCACTTAAGAAAATGTACACCTGCATATTGACTTGATATCATGAGGATATATATATATATATATATATATATATATATATATATATATATATATGCATATATTTACTGACTTTTTGAGTTAAATTATTTTAAAACATTTATGAATTAATAACTATTTCCTGTCATTATATTTTTTGTAAAATATCACAGTACAATAAAAATAAGACATAATCCAGGGAGCTTTTAACATTGTTAGTACCGGTTTATGGAGGAGCCTTTTTTCAATGTAATCACTGTTTTCCCCACTTCCTGAGATTCAGTTCATCCTACCAGGCTTGTTCAAAGGAGATCAATACGCACAGCATCAAACTAATTCCTGATGATTGGCAGCTCAACGTGGTTCTTTCTGTAACTTGCTATTTTCTGAAACTGTCACTAGATCATGTAAAACACACTCATCATCATCACTGTCATCACCATTGTTATTGCTGCTAATATTGGTATAACACTTTGTATTTCACAAAGATCACTTATTGTCAGATGTCGATTGCTATGCGGCTAATGAAACAGAAAATGTCCAGACCTCCTCCAATGTCCCAATAGTGGTGTTAGAACAATGTTTATGCCACAACATGTGTTTTTGTAAAATATGCAGAGCATATTTAACTGGATCTATTTTAGACATTTACTTATCTGGTGGCTGCAGAGTGAACGCAGACATTTTAGGGATCTAGGAGAAGCTGAAGAGATGCTGATGAAGCAATATACTCAATTTAGGTCACTGAGACAAATTTAAGCAATTTGCAATCAATTCTGTACAGAGTTAATTCATGCTAGCCACCTCAGTATTGAATGGCTTTCAAAAAAATCACCTGCCCACACCCCGTGTCAAATAACCCAAGCACGTCAGCTTGCAGAACTAGAAGTCACACCAGCATAACAACATGGCCTAAAGTATTTGGCAATACAAGTAGCAGTGAATATAAGAGAAATTAGCTTTGAAATATATGGAGTTAATGTCAGGTCTTTAGAAAATTATTCTATACCTAAATAAAAATAGGTAAGAAATTTATTTTTTAAATTGGGAAATAGTTTTCCAAATTTGCCAGCAATTGTCAAGCTTTCCATACCATTAACAATAACAAATTGTAGTGTTGTAACTTCTAAACTGAAGTAATGATAAAAAATGAATTTCGATCAGCCATTCTAGGGGGGGAGATTTTCTTATGATCTGCTTAAATAAAATACAAAATTGTCGTATGAGAAGTAATGCGAAGTACATATGACGAAATCTGAGGAGTACAGTGTAGAAGTGCACCGTGCAGTTGATGCATGAAAATATTTGTTGCTTTTTCTGGATTCTGAGATTTTTGTGGCGTTCATCAGCTTTGAAATCTTTGTAATATAAACAAGCTTCTCATCCTAAAGTATGCATGCTCATACTTAATGTTTCATCTATAATTTTTATACTTTTCTTAAAGATATTCTCCCCCAAATTGTACAATCTTCAGATCCATAAAACCTGGACTGGCATTTTCTCACCTAACCCTAAAACTATTTGTAAAATATATTATACTTCCCAGATTAGAGACATGGATGTCACTTGATGAGTCTTTCAGCAAAGAACATGAAGGCCTATGAGGTGTAAATTATTCCTCTAGCCTCTGGGACTATAGTCATAAACACCATAGACAAAAATCCTTACCTATGGATCATACATTCTGGTAACCTTATAATGAGTTAGATAGGTGTGCTACTATCTTGGTGAGTATATAATCTTGGGCTAGATTCCAAGTGATTTATCACCAGTTTTTTTTCTTTATTTAATATACCATTGTTCTTGTTTCATATAACTTTCTTTTTTGGGTAGGCTTCCGAATCTATTCTCTTCTCTGTTGGAGAAATCTCTGCTTTTTCTAAGAACTTTGTGAGGGTGCCAGCATTATGTGAGATGGAAATATTAAAGAAGCTTGCTTACTTTTCACTTGGTCTTATTTATTTGCCCATTTGGTTGAGACACACTCTGAACATTAACTTGCTAGGCCTCTTTGTCCTTTCCTCTAGGTCACAGCTTAATTTTTTTTTTTTTTGTTCTTCCTGGTTTCCAAGTTACAGTCAGCTTATGTTACAGAGAATAAATCGTTAGTCATAAATTTTTGCACTCTAGGTAAAGGGAAGAAGTTACTTCACCTTCCAAATGTCTTCCAGCAGCCAATAAATTTCTCTAAGTGGTATCATTTAAATGCATATGTATATTCTGGATTGTGTTTTGTTTTATATTTTTTGTTTGCCAGTAGGGTTTTTCTCTCTAACTGTACCTCCAAATTTCATTCATTGTAGAAGCAACAGGTATTAATAAAAACCAGTACATTCACCCAGAGTTATGGAGCACAATACAAACAACAGTACAAATTGAAGTGGGCGGAGTTGCTCTGTTAACAGTCACTTTCTAGAATACATAGGGAGCTAAAGAAAAGTAAGCCTACCAAAATAAAGGATCCTATTGAAAAGTGGGCAAATGAAATGAAGAGGCAGTTGACTCAGGAAGAAGTACAAAGGGCCAATAGATACATGAGAAGATGCTCAACATCTCTAGCCATAAGAGAAATGCAAATCAAAACAACACTGAGATACCATCTCACTCCAGAGAGAATGGCCTTTATCAACAAGTCAAATAGCAATCAGTGCTGGCATGGCTGTGGGGAGAAAGGAACCCTCCTGGCACTGCTGGTGGGAGTGTAAATTCATTCCATCACTCGGGAAAGCAGTATAGAGAGCTCTCAAAAGACTAGAAATAAATATCCCCTTTGATCCGGCGACACCCCTCCTGGGAATAAGTCCAAAAGAGGCCAAAACAACACACACCAAAGATATATGTATACCCATGTTCATAGCAGCACAACTAACAATAGCTAGAATATGGAAGTCACCAAAATATCCATCAACAGACCAGTGGATACACAAATCGTGGTATTTATACCCGATGGAATACTACACATCTGTAAGGTCCAACAGCGTGGAGGTTTTCACAGGCAAATGGAAGAAACTTGAGAACGTCATGCTTAGTGAAGTGAGTCAGAAGCAGAAGGTGAAACATCGGATGGTCTTTCTGATATGAGACCCAGACCACAACTATCTCATAGAACTTTAGAGGAAAGACAAAGCGAAAGCTGGGACAGGGTGGGGGAGGAGGGAGGGAAGCGAGGGTGGGGGGGGGGGGA
>PVKB01004986.1:0-115837 GCA_004027205.1 Ctenodactylus gundi | reverse complement strand
ATATAATCCAGGTGTCTATGCTCAAATTAATGCTTCTGCAAAAAGAGCTTGGACAACACTACCATCTAAAGGTTCTCTTCACTGTGACATTTCTAAAAGTAGACAGGGGCCTGATGAACCTTTCCAGGAATTTGTTGATAGGCTTTTGCAAGCCTCTGGAAAAGTTTTTGGAGATTCTGAAGCCGGAATGCTTCTGGTTAAGCAATTGGCTTATGAAAATGCCAACACTGCATGTCAAGCGGCTATCCGCCCGTATGAAAAACGGGGAACCATATCTGACTACATTCAGCTTTGTGCTGACATTGGGGCATCTTACACTCAGGGTCTGGCAATGGCGGCAGCCCTTCAGGGAAAAACAATAAAAGAAATTTTATTTGGGCAGAGGACAAAGCCTCAGCGAGCAACTGGTCCTCCTGGTAGTTATTATGGATGTGGACAAATGGGTCATCAAGTTAAATTCTGTCCTCAAAAATTTTTTGATAAATCTCCTAAGCTGCCAAAACAGCCCAGACTGAGCCCTCACTGTAATAGAGGTAAACATTGGGTTAATGAGTGTAAATCAAGACGGGACCATTTGGGTAATCTTTTCAATTTGGATAATCCTTTCCCTCCGGGAAATGGGCGGAGGGGCCCACCCCAGGCCCTGAAGCAGCAGTGTTTTGGGGCAATACAGTTTCTCTCGCAGACAATTCCCTTACATAAGGATGATTGCAAACAACCCCAGGGTATGGCAAACAGTCCTTCAGAAAATGGAATGGACCTGACTCCGTACTTATATGGGGTCGAGGGCATGTTTGTGTTTTTTTCTTAGAAAGAGGATGGTGCATGGTGGCTTCCTGAGCGACTGGTCCGGACCGCTGAACAAGTTTCTGTGGCTGCTGAACCTGATGATAATGCTGATATCGAGGAGTGAGGAAAATTTCATTGGACCTTTGTTCCAGACTCTTCTTTGTTGCATCCTGCCATATGGGAGCAAAATGGACTGGCATGACTGGGACTTCTTGCTGTTATCTTGGACTGATCAAATCCAGTGGACATATCTTCTTCCTCTTATACTTTTTCCTCCATCACTTCCCACTCCAGCATTGTGCATTGTCAATGGGAACGTGGTGGTCTGATTTTGGACAGAGACAATTGTATGTTTGGAAATTGGGGGTGGTTGTCAATACCCCCTATGTTACATGGCAAGATAATGGACAGTTTAATTTGACTAATTACGTATTGTTTACTGTTAATTTGAAAAGGCATTGAGCCATCCTAAGTTGAACTAATTAATTGTTGCATATTGATGCAGCACAAACTGCTGTCGTTACTCAGTATGTTTCCCTCCTGGCCGGATTTTTCCCGTATGTTTGATTTTCCCTTGTATTATTTGTAGTGGAATGGAATGATTACAAACTCTGGCCGCTAACATTCATGATCTTAAGCTATGTGGCAAACCCCCCAATTTTGGTGTGTAATTGGGCTGGTAGCCAAAGACGGGTAAGATTTCTCTGCATTCAAGACAACCTAAGACAGGATGCATGCCATGCTGCATGTAGTCCAATGACGGGTAAGTTCTGACTGTAAGGGAACAACCTAAGACAGGCACAGTCTTGCACCAAACTTTACATTAAAAAATAAAAAAGGGGGAGATGTTGGGGCCTTCAGGGCCCGAGAGCCTCAGCATTGTAGACCTTGGCCACGTTCCTTTCCACGAAGAAGCATTTACTGTCTGGAATTTAAGTCAGGTGTTGTTCTGCTTGAAATTTGGATCAGGTGTTGAACCACGGGACTGTTCTGTTAACAAGGGGGGAAGGCTCAGGAGTGTATAAAAAAGGAAGGCTGTGGATAGTAAAGCGTCTTTTGCAGCGTCCCTTGCAAGAGTCCAGTTTTCTTCAATCCGCACTCCCCCTCTCGTGTTCTCGTTGACTGACCGAGCGGGCTCGGTCACAAGAGAAAAGGATTGTTTCTCCCATGTACAGCAATATGATGTGCTAGAGAGATTCTAGGCATTGATATGAAATTTTCTTGGCTTCAAAGCTTAACTTTCACCGCTTACTTACGTATGACCTTTAAATACATATTAAACCATGAATGAAGACATAGCTGTTGCAAGCTGTAGTCCCAAGTATGGAGGAGGCTGAGGCAGGAGAATCACTCAGAAGCTGAGACAAGTCTGAGCAATAAATATAGCAAGACCTGGTCTTGCAAAATATAAGATGATGAGACAATATAATATATATTATAATATGGCTTTAAAATTTTATGGGCTAATTGCCGCGTATCTTCATGACATACTTTTATTTTTTTGAGATAACATCTTGCTCTGTAGCCCAAGTTGGTCTTAAACTCACTATGTAGCATGGTCAAGCCTTGAACTGTGAGCAGTCCTCCTGCCTCAGCTCAGCCTCCCAAGTGCTGGGATAACGGTGTGCACCACCAGGCCTGGCCCTACATGTGTTTTTTTTTTAAGTAAAAAGTGTTATTCTTCTACATAGATGCAAAAATTTCAGTTTGTACTACTACACTTATACACTAAGGTGGTTAGATTAATAACACTGAAATGTTGGCTTTCCAAATAAGTTATTGTGTCTTTTAGATACTTAAGTTATCAACAGCCTGGCCTAACATAGCATCTTGTATTATACTAAGATGTTATATAAAATAGAATCACCTATAATTATAATAAAGTCTTCAGGGCGGGGTGGGCAGTGTTAGAACACTTATGTAGAAAGCTGTAAGTCCTGGGTTTGATTCCTAGCATGGGGAGTAGAGGTGTAATATTACACATGTTTCTCAGTGTCTTCGATGCTAACGATCACTTTAGAATTCTTTAATAGTTTTATTTCAGGAAGTCTAATGATTTAATTATATCTACACATTGATGTAAGGAATTCTGGGCAAGGATCATAAGCGTGTGAACAAATGTAACTAGTTGTAGTATTGCTAAACAAAGCAAAAATAATTTTTCTTTTTACTGGAGTTTGAGTTATTTGTTTTTGAGACAGGATTTTGCTCTGTAGTCTAGACTTGTCCTGAGTTCACTATATAGCCCAGGCTAGCCTTGAACTCCTGGCAGTTCTGCCTCAGCCTCCCAAGTGCTGGGATTACAGGCGTGTGTCCCACTACTCTGCTTATGTGGTGCTGCTGATTGAACCCAGGGCCCTTCCACTTATCAGGCAAGTGCTTTAGCTACTGAGCTATGCCCCTTGGTACATTTCTTACGATATTATGACACTTATATTTCTAAAATAAAACTGAAATTCAATATATACTTAAATAAGCCATTAAGATCATTTGTAACCCCTTTGGTTTCTGTTCTCTCTGTAGATTTGTGTTCGCTACTTTCAAGCATGTAGTAGCGTTCATGTTTTGAAGCCAAAATGCGCATGTCTGTTCGGTTACCCTTCATTCAAGTATAGTCACCCATATCACTTACTGAAAACAACTGCGGGTAAGTACAACCTCAAAATAGTATAAATTAAAAAATGTTTTATCAGACTTTTTGGTAAAGAACATTTTGCTTGGCTCTCCCCACAGCTGTTTCCAATCTTCTTTTTTTCCTCCTCTCCCCCCATATTCCCTTTCCCTCTGTGTCATTGTCATATTGGGATCAGGCTGTTCCTGTATCTGTCTCATCTAATTGCAGTAATTGGCGTGGATACAGTCCCCTTTTCAGGGTCAGTGCTGTGCGAGTGGACAGCCCTGTGTCTCCTTGCGCTCGCCGCCAGGTTCTTTGGTGGGTGAGACACGCACTCGCCACGCGCGTTGCCTGGCTTTTACCATTCCCTTACCTTTCCTCCCACTTTGTCTATCCTCGGGGAAGATTCTGAGGCCTTAAGTAGTAGATTTGGCAAGGTCCCAATAATTTTTTTTCTGATATTTTGTGGAAAACCCTAGTAAAGAATCCTAGACTTTTATTACATAATTAAGCTTTGATGCATACGTGGGGCTTATTCTGCTGGCAATGAAAAATATGGAAATTCCAGGTAGACTTCTCTTTCTTATGCCTTATTGCCTGAAGTATGTAACATTACCTTCACCGCTATTTTTTTCCATAAGTAATGTTTTTTTGTGTGTGTGTGTGTGTGTGCGCGCATGTGACCATGGGCTGGGAATCAAATCTAAGACTTTGCACATGCTAACCATGTGCTCTACCACTGAGCTCTATCTGCACCATCAATTTTATTTATTTATTTATTTGTGAGACAGGGTCTGACTCTGTAGTTAGGCTGGCCTTGGACTCAGGACAGTCTTCCTGCCAAGTGCTGGGATCATATGTGTGCGCCACCACGCCCAGCTTTATGTGGTGCTGGGGAACTGAACTCAGAGCCTTGCACTTGCAAGGCAAGCGCTTTAACCGCTGTGTCATTCCTCCAGCCCCACCATAAATTTTAAAAAATTGGTCTTTTTTTGCTTCTTCTCAGAGAAAATGGAGGCCATTCAAGTAGGCACTCCCAGTTTTCTGCTCCAGCCTCTGCAGACTGGAGTTTTGTGTTCCTGAATCCAGTAGCTCCAGGCTATGTAGTTCCTGGTTTCTAGTCTCTCAGTTGCTGTGTAACTGCTTTGACTCTCACCATCTGGAAAATGGGAGTAGTGATTATGGCTGGCACCTTGGCAGAAGGGCCTGGCATGGAGAGAGGCTGCTCCCGGCCCGGTGCTCCTTGCATGACAGAGATGAAGGGGAACTGCCAGGAAGGGAGGTGCACCTTCCAGGTCACACCCTCAGTGACCCATTCCTCCAGTCAGGCACCACCTCCTAATAGCACAGGAAGTCATCAGTGAGTTAAATTGCAGATAAGTGTAGTGCCCCCAATCCATTCACCTTCCTAACAACTGAGACTTTTTTTTTTTGAGACAGTGTTTTGCTCTGTAACCCAGACTATTCCTAAACTCACTATGGAGCCCAGGCTGGCCTTGGACTCCCGGCAATCCTCCGGCCCTGGCCTCCTGAGTGCTGGGATTACAGGTGTGCGCCACCACGCCCAGTTTATGTGGTGTTGGGGAATTGAATTCAGGGCTCTGTGCTTGCTAGGCAAGTGCTTTAACCGCTATGCTATTCCTCCAGCCCTACCTGTGTATTTCTTACAAGCAGATATGGTTAATAATAGCCTAAAACTAGAGGAGCATTTCTGAATAGATTTAGAGCCATTTTTAACCTGGGAAAATGAAAGGGAGGGTCTGTACATACTTTCTACTAACCAGAAATTGTTTGTCTTTGGGTAATAACTATCATAGTGTTATAAAAAGGGGATAGAGATGTGAACATTTGATGTGAGCTGGGCACGTGTCAGTTATGGTTCTGGCCCATTTTAATCATATTCATGAACTTCTCTGCCTGTGTACAGTATGTTAATGATATTGCAATGAGGAGAGGTCAGTTGTTGACACATTGTCTCCCAAGTATGCCTGAACTGAACTTGAGAAAGTCCACTCTTATGGTTTGGATCTGGAGTGTTCCCCCAAAAGCCTCAAGTATTTGGGTGTAGTAGGAGCCCTGTACTGCTGGGAGGTGGGGCCTAGCTGGAAGGGGAAGATGCTGGGGGGTTTGACCTGGAGGGGCATGGGCTAGATATGCCTTTCTTCCCACCCATGGCTCTGTTCTGCCAAGTCTTGAGAAGCTCATTCTCCAGATCTGGCCCTGCAATGTGGTTCTACCATTTCTAGCTGCTCATCCATTAATAGGTTGTGCCTTTCTGAAACTGTGAGCTAAAATAAATCTGTCCTCCCTAAAGTTGTAGATGTCAATTATTCTGTCCCAGCAATGAGAAAGTAACCACAAGACAACCACAATCTGAGATTTGCAGTTTCACACTAATATAACTTTGGCCACTTTCTTGGAGTTGATAAGTCAACAAGGGCAGAGGTTCCGTTTTGTAGTAGCAACCTTTTGGCTACTCTATTTTTTAAAATTGTCTAAGAATTTGTCTTGATTGATTACTTTTTTTGAGACAGGGTCTTGCTTTGCAGTCCAGGCTAGTGCTGTACTCACTGGATAGCCCAGGTTGGCCTTGAACTCAGGGCAATAATCTTGCCTCATCCTCCTGAATGCTGGGATTACAGGTGTATGCCACCATACTTGGCTCATGTGGTGCTGCAGAATCGAACTCAGTATCTTGCACTTGCTAAGCAACTACTCTAACCGCTGTGTTATTCTTCCAGCCCCTGGCGACCCCTTGAGGTTGATAATAGGACATTGGGCCATTGTCAAGAGTGGTTTTCCTGTACTTATGTGGCCTTGCAGCTTATGTAGGAACTGTAATCTTCAAGCAGGAGAGACAGTCCTGTCAGCTACTTTTGCCTGGGGTACCCAAGGTTTTTCTAACACAAAAAGAATTGTTGCGTATAGCTGTTGTCCCAACCATCATTAACCCCTGACTGTCTAAATCCCTGTTCATAATCTGACTAACTACCTCTCAGAAATATGAAAAAGGACAGAAAATAGAGGAGAGAGAAATCTTAGAGTTGGTAGAAAATAATTTGGACATACAAGATCTTTCCATGTCTGTTATGTATTACAGCTGCCTAATTTTCAGCCATAAAGAATAAGAACGGCTATGTGAAGAGACCTGGGGGCAGACCATAGTGCCGTAATGTGAATAAGCAATCCAGCTGAGTCTCTCTTGATGTAATTGTTTCATTTTCTATTCATTGTTATTCCTTCAAAAATCTCATTAATGTATAATAGGGCCTTCTACAGTCCTGTGAAAGAACATCATTTTAAAAGTTGAAAGATAGTTCTGTGGCCATGTTGATCTGTGTTATGGAATAACATTTAAATCTTCCATGAATGTGAAAAAAGGGTTTTGCTTTCAAACCTTATAAAATACTTTTGTCTGTAAGATGGAATAATTTCTGCCTGTCTCAGCATGTTTTCGAATGTTAGATGTAAAAACAACTGTTGATAATAAACACATATTTAATGAGATCATTTTTCATTTCTCTCCAAAGCTCTACATGGGCAGATTGTTCAGTTCAAACTGTCAGACATTGGAGAAGGGATTAGAGAAGTGACTGTTAAAGAATGGTAAGTCAATATGAAGAAAATTTAAGTAAATACAACACTAACTTGAGTCCAGATAAGTAGGAATCAGTTTAAATTGAGGAACTTTATATACTGTATTGCTTTCTAAGCAACAAGATATAGTGACTTTTTCTTGACAGTATACTTATGGTGAAATTGATCGTATACCAGAGCTTTTTATTAGATGTGATTGTTTAATAATTATTCTTTGTAAAAAAAATTCTTTTATTTTCCATTAGCTAAAAAAAGAAAAATTACCAAGAGATGATAAACTGATACAGTACCATATTAGGAGTGCTGGGGATTGAACTCAGACCCTTGTGTCTGCTGAGCATGTGTTCTACCACTGAGCTACACCCCCAGCCCTCGGTAGTTTTTAAAAGCACTTAATGTGTGAACTTTAATTTTTCTTCCTATTTTAAAATTGTCCTGTGGTCTAAACTCTCTTCACTATATTTTATAAGAATATATGTGACTCACCATTACCTGACAGTTTGCATCTATGTTCAGAAAATATTCAAGAGTTCTCTTGATTTGTGATTGTTCTCTAACTTACTGTCTATAAATAAGGAAAAATATATGTGTTGTATTATACTTGGTAAAATGCTAAAAAGTAGAATTTTGTCTAGAATTAAGCTTGGCAGTAGAGATTTGAATACATAAGGAAACATAAAAATTAATGTGGTTTTGGGGTGGAGGCGTTGCTCAGTGTTTAAAGCTGTTGTGTAGCAAGCTCAAAACCCTGTGTTTGATTCCCCAGCACCACATATGCTGGGCCTGGTGACACATGCTTGTAAGTTCAGTTCTTAGAAGGCTGAGGCCAGCCTGTGAGTTTGAGGCCAGCCTGGGCTACATAGTGAGTGCAGGACCAGCCTGGACTATAGAGTGAAACCCTGTCTCATTAAAAAAAAAATTGTGTAAGGAGAAATACAACCTCATTATTCTTAGTTCTGAGAGTGAAATGTGTGGATGAAGAAAAAAATAGTTAAATTTCATAAACCTTTGATAATATAAAATTTTACATTCTATATATGTTTTAAAATCTAAAGCAGGCACAGTGGCTTAGGCCTGTAATCTCAGCACTCTGGAGATTAATGCTGCAGGATTCCAAGTTTGAGCTCTGCCTGGACATCTTGGGGACTTAGCGAGTCCCTGTCTCAAAATAATATAAAAACGGGCTGGGGATGTAGTTCAGTGTGAAGGCTCTGGGCTTGATCCCCAGTACCAAGAAGAAAAAAAGTTTGGATTCTATGTATATTTTAAAGTGGCGCACTACTTAGGGAGACTCAGTCTCAAATAATAATCTGGGGGTGTATCTTAGAGCAAAGGCCCTGAGTTCAATCCCTAGTACCACAAAGAAGTCTGTTTTGTCAGATATTAGTGTAACTATTCTGCTCTTTTTTTCACTATTTTTTGTGTTCTTGTATTTCCAATCAACCTTTTTTCTTTTAATTTCAAAAATAAAAGAAAATAAAAATGTATCTTGTGTCCATATAGATAGATCATTTAAAAAATTCGTTGTGCCAATCTTTGTCTTTTTACTGGAATGCTTAAACCACTTATATTTAATGCCATTACTGATAATGTAGGGTTTATGTGTGCCATTTTTTCTATGTTTCGTGTATATGTATATATATATATATATATGTATATAATTTATTTATTTATTTATTTTTTGAGACAGGGTCTCACTCTGTGGTCCAGGCTGGTCCTGACCTCACTTCAGAGCCCAGGCTGGCCTTGGACTCATGGCAATCCTCCTGTCTCAGCCTCCCGGGTGCTGGAATTACAGGCGTGCGCCACCACGCCCAGTTTATGTGGTGCTGGGGAATTGAACTAGGGTACTTAGCACTTGCTAGGCAAGCGCTTTAACCGCTGAGCCATTCCTCCATCCCCTTTTATATGTTTTTGTTGATGTATTTTTCCGTTGCTGCTGCTTGCTTCCACCTTTTGGGTCAAGTAGACATTTCTAGTGTAGGTACTATTTTATTTTGGGGGGAAGAGGGGTTTCATTTGTGAATTCAGTCTGGTCCTGAATTCACTATAGAGCCCTGCCGGCCTCCAAAATAATGCAGTCTTTCTGTGTCAGCCTCCTGAATGTTGGGATTGCGGGCATGCACCACCAGGTCTGGCTTATGTGATGCTGCAGAATTATATTCAGAGTTTTGCACTTGCTCTAACCACTTGTGCTGTTCCTCCAGCCCTACTAAATTATTTTCTTTGTAAAATGTGGTTGTATAGTTACTTTTCTGGATGATATTTACTTCTTTATATAAACTCGAGTTACTGTTTAATGCCTTTGATTTCAGCCTGAGGACTTTGCTTAGTATTTCTTATAGAACAAGTATGCTAGTGATGAATTTTCTCGGTTTTAATTACCTGGGAATATATTAAGTGTTTCCCTCATTTTTTTAATGAATATTTCTGCTATTTGAGTGACCTTTTCCTTTCAGCGCTTTGAATATATAATTTTGCTGACTTCTTCTTTTCATAGTTCCTTCTGACAAGCCACCTGGTGGGTTAGGGTCATTGTATGTCGTGGTTTGTCTTGTGCAACCTTCAAGGTTCTCTGCCTTTTAGTAGTTTCTTTTTGGTGTGTCTTGGTGTTGCTGTCTTTGAATTTATCTTAGAATTGGTTGAGCTTCTTGTGTAGTACATTAATGGTTTCATCAAATTTAGGAAGGTTTGGCAATTATTTCTTTAATATTCTTTCTGCCCCTGTTTTCTTCTCTTTGAGACACCAGTGTATTTGTTAGTATGCTTGATGAGGTCTCATTTTGAGATTCGATTCACTTTTCCTTCTTTTTTCTTTCTATTTTGCTGCCTGGCAAAATCTCAACTGGTCTACCTTCAAAGATTCTTCTATCAACTGGAATCTGCTGTTGGGTTAGGTTGGTTATTATAATCTTCACTGCAGGATTTGGTGTATTTCATGTTTGCGTATTTCCATCACTATTGCTACTCAGTACTTTGTGAAATATTATTTTCTCATATTTCCTTTTCTTAATTTTTGAACATATTTTTAATTGTTCAATTAATTTAAGTTTTAATTGTTGATTTAATATATTTAGTAAGACCAACATCTGGGCTTCCTCAGGGGTGGTTTCTAGTGAGTTCTTTTTTCTTGTGTATGGGCCATACTTTTTCTTCACAAATGTCTCCTAATTTTTGGCTTAAAACTGAACATTTGGGTCCTGGATGAATAGCACAGTGGTTAGAGCACTTGCCTCAAGGACCTGAGTTCAATTCCTCAACATCACATAAGCCAGGCATGGTGGCTTATATGTGTAATCCCAGTACTTGGGAGGCTGAGGTAGGAGAGTTGCAGTTAGTTCGAGGCCAGCCTTAGCTCAGGACCAGCCAGGACTACAGAAGCAAGACCCTGTCTTAAAAACAGAGTATTCTAAATAATGTAGCAAATCTGGAAATTGCATCCTTTCCCTCCCTAGGATTTTTGTTATTTTGGGAAGTGAAAGTGGTTAGGAAGTTTGTCATTTCTGTGTTCTAAGACTGATCTTCTGAAGTCTGCATTCCCTGCAGCATGTGGCTACTGAAGTCTGTGCATACTTACTTCAGTGGATGGCTGTTGCTTACACAGAGATTTCCTTAAATACCTTTGCAGTAAGTCTTCAGTCTTTTGCTAAGGAGATCTGTGTGCACATTGCTTCAGCTTAGTGGTTTACAGTTCTGTCTTAGCTTCTATTTCCTGCCTGCCTATGGCCTTAGGGACAGTCAGAAATGATAGAATCCTCGCAAGCTTGCTCTTTCCCTCTGTCTCTATTTCTTTTTCCCTCCCTTCCTTCCTTCCTTTTCCTCTTCTCTCTCTCTCTCTCTCTCTCTCTTTCTTTCTTTCTTTCTTTTCTTTCTTTCTTTCTTCATATCCCTGAACAACTGTATGGCTTTCCAGGTCCCTTGGAGTATAATGGAGCTTTTCAGAGTCCCCTATGGGCATCTTGTTTCCCAAATCTTTTGTGAGACCTTTGTTCATACTTTCACCCCAGTTTCTATTGCTGCTTCAGCCCACCGAGAAAACAAAATAAAACCAAAAAACTACTGCCTGATGGTTTTCAGCAAACACAGGATAGAATTTTCCACCGAAGGAAACTCTGAGCTGTGTGAAATAAAGACAACCCTGATGAATACACCTTTTTTTTTTTTTTCCCCCCTGCAGCAGTTGTACAAGTCACAGGTAGAGCCATTCTCTCAGGAGGTAGCTTGTGTGGAGTCCTACACCTGGTCTGTGAGGCTGCCACTGAGTAGAGAAAGAATAATACTAGTGCAAGTTCAGGTGCCACAGAATACACTGTTTTAATGAGAACCAGTCAGTTTCCCTAAACAAGTACTCCTCATTTTTTATAGGCCTGTATTAATTTCTAGAACTGTGACAAAGTTGATTTGTACCAACTTTGTCAGCATACTTGTTGCTGTTTGTTTTGTTTTGAGACAGGTTCTTACTCTGGAGTCCAAGCTGGTCCTGAGCTCACCAGCCCGGCTGGCCTTAGACACACAGCAATCCTCCCGCCTCACCCTCACAAGCACTGGGACTACAGGCGTGTGCCACCACACCTGGCTTATGTCGTGGTGGGGAATTGAACCCAGGGCCTCCCTGCAGAGCTACATGCCCAGCCTCTGTAATTACTGCTGCTTATATAGAGGAGTAGATTTTTGATGGTCTTCATCGCCATCATTCTGGAAATAAAAGTTTTCTATGAGCAGGTGTGAGTGCATACATATGTGTGTGCTGCTCGGGGCTGAACTGTGGGTTTCATACAAGCGGGTGATTGTTCTGCCATTGAGTTACATCCTTAGCCATTTTATTTATTTATTATTTAATTTAATTTAATTTATTTTTTTGAGAGAGCTTCTGGCTAAGTGGCTCTGGCTGGTCTTGAATTTGTGATCCTCCTATCTGAGACTCCTGAGTAACTGAGATTACAGGTGTTCTTGCCGTGCCCTCTTTCTTCTTTCTGTTTACTTATTCATGTGTATGTGTGTGTTGTGTGTGTGTCTATTACTGGGGACTGAGCAATAGGGCCTTCACACTGAGATACATCCACAGCACATTTTCAATTTCGATTTTGGGACAGGCTCTTGCCAAGTCCTAGGTTGCCCAGGTTAGGCTCGAACTTGTGACCTTCCTTCGTCAGCCTCCCTGAGTGCTAGAATTGCAGGCCTGCATTGCCAGGCCTGGCTGCTTTTTGTTTTTGCTTCTGTTTTTGCATATACTTCACCAGTTGAGCACACAAAAATCTAAACTGCTCCAAAATTTAAAACCTTTTTGAATGTTATGTTGATGCTGAAAAGATTTGAGGCTTTGGAATTTCAAGTTAGGGGTGCTCAACCTGTAATGTAAGATCATGAAAGGAAATACCTTGCTTATTTTTGTTTATTTATTTAGGAAGTATCCATTTCTAAAAAAGCATTTTCTAAACTTAAGTTTTTTTTGCATTTTTATTTGAGTCTTTATGCACTACAGATTCATTTACATGTTAATTGCATATAACTTGGGAATTTGTACCCAATACATAGTACTTCTTGGCTCCTTCTTCCCCTCCTCTGTTTTTCTTTCCCACTATTCCTGAACACCCCACCCTCAGTGTCTGCCCATTTCAGAGTAGTCTGTCTCCCCATTTCCTACCCTCACTCTTACATTAGGTTCTTTATTTTTTCTCTTTTTTCAAATCTTTTTTTAACCTTTTAAAATTTACATATCTCATTCTTTTCCCCGTCTCTTTTAATCCTCCCCCCACTTTCCCTATCCTTTTCTATAAAGTTCATGTTCTTACTTTCTTCCATACCTCTTATTTTTTTTATGGTTGATTCTCTCATATCAGAGAAACCATATGATATTTAACTTCTGGGTTTGATTCATTTCACACTGAATATGATGGTCTCAAGTTTCCATTTTCCTACAAATGACTCAAACTTGTCATTATTAATGGCAGAGTATATATACCACATCTTCTTTATCCAGTCATGTGTACTCAGGCATATTGACCTCTGAGATTTGGCTATTATAAATTGTGCTGCTATAAACATGGTATGCATGTATCACTGTTGTACGATGACCTTAACTCTTTTGGGAGGTGACCAAGCCCGCTCAGTCAGTCAACGAGAACAGGAGAGGGGGAGTGCGAATTGAAGAAAACTGGACTCTTGCAAGGAACGCTGCAAAAGACGCTTTATTATCTACAGCCTTCCTCTTATGCCCTCCTTGCCTTCCCGCTCGTTAACAGAACAGTTCTGTGTTTCAACACCTGATCCAAATTTCAAGCAAAACAACACCTGGTTTAAATTTCAGACAGTAAACACTTCTTCGTGGAAAGGAACTTAGCCAAGGTCAGCAATGCTGAGGCTCTCGGGCCCTGAGGGCACCACCAGGGAAAATACCCAGAAGAGGTATAGCTGGGTCAAATGGAATATCTACTTTCAGTTTTTCAAGGAATCTCCATACTGCTTTCTATAGTGGTTGTGCCAATTTACAATCCCACAAGCAATGTAGGAGAGTTCTTTTTCCCACAGCTTCACCAGAATTTGTCATTTTTGAGTTCTTAATATCAGCCATTCTTACTGGAGTTAGATGGAGCCTCACTGTTGTTTCAATTTGCATTTCTGTGATAGCTAAAGATATTGAACATCTTTTCATGAATTTATTGGTCATTTGGACTTCTTCTGAGAACTGTTTATTCATTTCAGATTCACATTTTTTGATTGGATCTTTATTTTGGAGCTTCTAATTTTTTTCCAGCTCTTTCTAAATCCTTGATAATAATCCTCTGTTTGAGTATTAGCTGGAAAATATTTTTTCCCATTCCATGGGTGCTCTCTTCACTCTTCTAATTTTTTTTTCTGTACAGAAGCTTTTTAATTTCATATAATCCCATTTGTTGATTTTTGTGTTAGCTCTTGTGCTTAGAGTGTTTTATTGAGAAAATCTTTACCTATGCCTAAGTCTTAGTCTTAAAAGGTCTTGCCTATTCTTCCAACAGGTTCATTGTTTTCATTTTAATATCTAAGTCTTTGATTCATTTTGATTTGATTTTAGTGCATAGTGAAAGTTGTGAGTCTAGTTTCATTCTTCTGCGTGTGGTTAGCCAGTTTTCCCAGCACCGTTTGTTAAAGAGGCTGTCTTTACTCCAGTGTATTTTTTGGGCCCCTTTGTCGAAGATCAGATGTGTGAAGTTACCTGGGGATGTTTCTGCATCCCCAGTTCTATTCCATTGATCCACCTGTCTGGTTTTGTGCCAGATCATGTCAATTTTATCACTCTTGCTGTATAAAATAATTCGATATACAGTATCGTGATGCTCCTGCTTTTATTTTGCTGCTTAGGATTGTTTTGGCTATTCTGGGTCTCTTGTGGTTCTATATAAATCTTCAGATCATTTTTTCTAGTTTTATGAAAAATGCTGCTGGTATCTTGATTAGGGTTGCATTGAATCATAGACAGTGTGGTCATTTTGACAATGTTGGTTCTACCTGTCCAGGAACAGAGAATGTCTTTCTGTTTTCTAAAATTCTCTTGGATTTCTTTCTTCAGAGTTCAGTAATTTTCAGTATAGAGGTCCTTCACTTTATACATTTTTATTCAGCAATCTCATATAAGAGTTACCATGTGATACTTAATCTTTTGTGTTTGGTCTGTTTCACTGATCATCATTGACTCAAGGTACCCTCATTTTCTCCCAAATTCTTCCTATCTGTCTTTTTTTTAAAGGCAGAATAATTTTCCATTGTGTGTATGTGTACACGCTATATGTTCTTTATCCACTCCTCTGTTGATGAGCATGTTGATTGTTTCCAGGATTTAAATAATATGAGTTGTGCTGCTGTGAACCTGGGTATGCATGTATATCTGTGATATGATGAGATTACCTCTTTTGGGAAGATGCCCAGGAGAACTGTAGCTGGGCTAAAAGAGATTTCTATTTTCAGCTTTCTAAGAAATCTCCAAAGTACTTTCCATAGTGATTGTACCACTATGTAAAAGTGTGTAGAATTGTTCTTTTTTCTTCACATTTTGCTGGCATTTGTTGGTTTTTGAGTTTTTGATGAGTGCAGCTCTCATAGAGTGAGATGGACTCTCTGTATTGTTTTTATTTGAATTTCTCTGATAGCCAAAGATGTTGAACATTTTTTAATATGCTTATGGGCCTTTTATACTTCTCTTGAGAAGTGTCTTTTCATTTCAGTCTCTTAAAAAAATAAGGTTATTTTGGGGGGAAGGAATTTGAGTTCTTTGTATATTCTAGTTATTAATCCTCTGTCTTATAATCTATTAATCCTCTGTCTGGCAAAAAATTTTCTCATTCTGTGGGCTGTCTATTCACCTTGTTGATTGTTCCCTTTGCTGTGCAAAAGCTTTTTAGTTTGATATAGTCCCATTTATTGATTCTTGATACTATTTCTTGTGCACTTGTCCTTTAAGAAGTTTCACCTAGATCTTTCAGCAGGTTTGGTGTTTCTGTTTTGATATGTAGGTCTTTGATCCATTTTGATTTGATTTTAATGTAGGGCAAAAGATGAGAATCTAGCTTTGTTCTTTTGCATGTGGATAGCCAGTTTTCCTAATACCATTTGTTAAAGATACTGTTCTTTTCTCTAGTGAATGGTTTTGGCTTGTCAAAAATCAGGTGCCTAAGTATGCCTTGGTTTATCTCTGTAGCCTCACTTCTATTCAGGTGATCTTCCTGTCTGTTTTTGTATAACTGCCACGTAGACTGAATCATTGTCACTTTAACTTGAAGTCTGGGTTTATGATCCTTTCTGCTTCTCTCTTGGTACTCAAGATTCCTTTACCAATTCTAGGCCTTTTCTGGTTCCATATAAATCTTAGCCTTTTTTTTTTTTATAGTTTTGTGAAGAATGCTGTTGGTATTTTGATTTGTATTATGTTGAATCTGTTTAACAGTTTTGGAAAAGATTTAAGATACCAGATTTTAAAATTTGGGGTGCTCAACCCATAATATAAGACCACGAAAGGAATTTATTCATTCATTCGTTTCATTTTGGAAGCACTTATTTGAAATATCCATTGGGCAAACTTTGTTTCCTAAGAAATGGATCAGGCAGGAATCATGAGAGTATAATTAAGTCTTTAGATCTATGAATGCTTTAAATTTTTAGTATTTCTTGGAGATACAGCCACTCTTTGGAAGCCATTGTTATCTTCTCTGAAATTTTCCTTGCTGCGGTGCTGGGAGCAAATACTAGGCTATGTAGAGACTGTCACTTGATGTGGCATTTACCTTGTTAGGGTGATCTGCAATTGTGATTGTTTATTTGAAAACATCTCATTTCTCTTTGTTCTAGGTATGTGAAAGAAGGAGATACAGTGTCTCAGTTTGATAGCATCTGTGAAGTTCAAAGTGATAAAGCTTCTGTTACCATAACTAGCCGTTATGATGGAGTCATTAAAAAACTCTACTATAATCTAGATGATATTGCCTACGTGGGGAAGCCGTTGGTAGACATAGAAACGGAAGCCCTGAAAGGTATCGGAAATGCCGTCATCTGTTTCACCAAAATGCTTGTTGCTGTCCTTTTTGACCCTGGGTCCTAATTCAAAGTGACCTTTCCTGTAAACAACTTACATGATCAGTGTTAAGGATTTTGAAGACAAAATTAAGAAAGTAGAAAAAGATTTTCTGTGATACGTGATTATGTTTTGATCAGTTACCAAGTTAAAAGCATGTATAGTAGATTTCATTTATCTGGAGAACCTGTCTCTGGAAACCTGAGTGTTCAAAGAAGCAACAAGGGCTGAGGTCATAGCTCAGCAGTTAAAGAACTTACCTAGCAAGCAAGGCTCTGGGTTCAATCTACCAGCACCACATAAGCTGGGTGGGGTGGTACATGCCTACAATTTCAGCACTCAGGAGGCTGAGGCAGGAAGATTGTGTGTGTTCAAAGCCAACTTAGACTACATAGTGAGATCAGCACTAGCTTGGATTACAAAGTAAGAGCCTGTGCCAAACAAAACAAAACAAAACAAAAAAACAATAACAAAAGTAAGGAAGAAACAGTAAGCAGACAAGAATTAAAGATTCAGGTCCCAGCTGATCACTAAGAACAAAAATTGGAGTTTATAAAGATTAAACCTAACAGAAATGCTCTGTTTGCTACATGTATTCGTCAGCTTTTTATCAGTATAACAAAACAAACTGACACAAGCTACTAATAGAGAAAAGGCTTGTTTGGTCTACAGTTTTGGTGGTCCAAAGTCCAAGGTCAGGCCACCCAGTGGTTGGCTCTAGTGAGTGCAGCAGATGGCAGCACATCACGGGAAGAGAGCCTGTATGAGTGAGTGGGCACATCTTGGACCAGAAACAGAGAGAAAGGTCTCAAGGGCAGCGGGAGAACTGACTGTGGAGAGTACCTGCCCTCCCATGTGCAGGGCACTTGCACAGGCCCCAGCAGCACTGTCATGGCGACCTGGAGCCAAGCCTCTAGTCAGACCCTTGGGGGTCACTGAGACCACACCCGAACCAGAGCAGCTGCTGACACATGTAAACCTCTGCATGCTCATTGGTGCCTATGACAGCCAAACTTCTTGAGGAGTAGAAGAGAGAAGACGCAAAATCAGTGAAAGTGGAGAAACCGGTGTTCCAGAGAAGCAGCTACCACGGACCTTTCAAGTGCGACAAGGGGGAACCTATTAGGAGAGTGTTACGGAGGAAAGCCGACAGGGCGGGCAGCTCCACTGGTGGCACGCAGTTGCTCTCCAGCTCCGAGTTCACCAAAGCCATGGCACCTTGGAATAGCGTTGCTGTCGAGGGCTGGAGGAACAGTAGTTCTGTAGGAGAATCTGAAGCCGGAATTCTGCCGGCACGTGCTGAGGTAAAGACGTTTTCATAGCGTAATTCAGATGTCTGGAAGGAGCAGTGAAATTACAGTGGCTGAGGACTCTTCGTTCTGTAGTCTATGCAGTAATAACTTTTTCTGAATTATATTTTATAACTCAAAAAGTATTTTATACCTATTATTTTATCTTTCCTTGCAAGGGATTCTAGCTCAACAGGTAAAGAAGTAAACCCAGCTCGGCAGTTGTCACATCCCTTTATCTCTTCGTCTAGCTCATTCTCTCCTACTTTTTTTTGTTTGTGTTTTAAGAGCACTGGAATCTTGCCTTATTTTGTTAATAGCTCATCTTATTAGTGAATTTCACTGGTGGGCATTTTGGTTCCTTGGATTTAAAAATCCTTAGGTTTACATTTCCTGCAAACTGGACTTAAGTTTGAAAGACTGGACTCAAGTTAGACATTTTGTCTAGAATACATTCTGAACGACACTGTGTACCTCATGTGGCTTCCATCAAGGCACACATGACACCTGATGACATCCCCGGTGACAATGAATTTAAACAGTGACTTAAATAAGGATGTTCTTACTCTACCATTGTGCTGTTGGCGTTTTTTCTTTACAATTTGTAATTTTTTTATCTGGTGTTACTTTGTCTGTAGATACGTAGTTTATAATGTCATTTGAGGATCCTTCCTAAATCATATTTAGTGGTGTGGGATGGGAATTTTTGGGTTCTGTTCTTCTATTTTTTTTTATTTTGTGTTATTGGGGATTAAACCCAGAGCCATCACACTGAGCTACATCCCCAGCCCAATTTTCATTTTGAATTAGCATCTCATTAAAGTCATGAAGTTGCCCAGGCTGAACTTGAAGTTGTAATCCTCCTGCCTCGGCCTCCTGAAGTGCTGGGATCACAGGCCTGCATCACCAGGTCCAGCTTGTGTTCTGGTCTTTTCCGTTATAGAGCTTCCACTGGCATGTGTTGGAGCTATAATCACTCTGAAGTCTAATTTCTACAGGAGACAGAATAAATGCTAGTCTTTCCCTTTACCAGTTCTCAAAGTTAGGAAGTTGGTATAATAGCCATGTCAGACGGTGACAGTGATTTGCCCAGCTTTCTCTGTGTAGATGTTAATTGGTGGTGTGTGTTTAATCTATTGCAGTCATTTATTTTAATGCTCAGATTGTTATAGTGGTGATTCCTTCAAGCCAGCTCGCAACGTGGGTTTTATTTATTTATTTTTAATCATGGCCTTGTTAACTTTCAGAAACTTCCTTGTTTTTAGCCCGAGAAGATGTTGCAGAAGTCATCTCAAATTTCTGCTGCTGCAGTGCTAGAATCCCCCAATTCTTCAGAAATTCTTCCTACGTGTGGAATGCATCAGAATTCCAGAATCTCAGCAGGGCCCAGTGGCACAAACCTGTTGTCCTAACCCACTAGGAGACTGAGGCAGGAAGAGGATCACAAGTTTGAGCCCAGTCTGGGCAATTTAGCAAGAACCTGTATCAAGATAAAAAATTTAAAAATTGGCTAGGGATTTAGATGAATATGAAGGTCTTGGGATCGATCTTTAGTCCAAAAATAAAATAAAATCCCATAATCTGGGCTCTAGGTTCTTGATCCTAAATTAGTATCTTTTTTCTTCCTCTTTTTCTTTTTTTGGTTTTGAAGGTTAAGCCTAAGGATTTTCATTGAGGTAACATCCTCAGCCCTTTTTAAAATGAGACAGAAACCCAACAAATGCCCAAGCGAGCCCTGAATTTGTGGGCCCAAGGGATCTTCCCACTTAGCCACTTCCTGGGATTAAGCACCTGGGATTACAGATAACCTGCTTCAGCAGTTGGCCATACTAGGCATTTTAATAGTAATGTTGGAAATTAAACTCTGCCTTTGAATGCTAATGATATTCTGTGGTCCTATCTTGGTAACATGATTGCTGTTTCTCCAAAAAAATTTCCCTTACCTAATTGAATTAATTGGACTAATTAGTGTAGTTTTTAGAAGTAATTTTTAGTGGCTGGGGGTATAGCTCTGAGGTTAGAGCACTTGCCTAGCATGCTAAAAGCCCCAGTTTAATTCTTCCTCAGCACCACATAAGCCAGGTGTGGTGGTGCACACCTGTAATCCCAGCACTAGGGAGGCTGAAGCAGGAGAATTACTGTGATTTCAAGGCCTGTCTGAGCTACATAGTGAGTTTAGGACCCGTCTGGACTGCAGAGTGAGGCCCTGTCTTATGAAAAAACAAAACAAACCCCTAATTTTTGAGACATCAAGGCATATTGCAACTTCATAATTTTTGTATTTTTTACAAATTGATTTACTTTTATTTAATCTGAAATAATGTGGCTTTGTTGTAATTTTGCTTCAAGTGAGTATTTACATTTGTGATACCTTGGCAGGCTTTATGAGAAAAAGTGCTTATTTGGCAGAGATATTGTGTGTGGAATTTTTTTTATACAGTTAAAGTTTTTAAAATCTGCTCTAGTTCTCCAACTGAAGATCAGCGATCAGAGGTTAAATCCCACATACAACATACAGTGTAGTACTGTTAATCACTAATGCTAGAAATGTTAAAATCATGTCATCTGGGTTGGTGAGATTTTAGTTTTAACTCCATACTCCTAGTTTTCACTTATAATATTTTTGTGATCATCAGAGAAAATATGGATTAAAAACACTTTGTTCAAAATTCTGTGTAGTGAGATAGTAACTTCATGACTATTACAATTAATGTTGGTGACTTCTCACAAATAAATGAGTTATTCTAAAAGGCAGTGCTCTGTAGGTGATGCACCACAAAATGCTTCCCAGGCAATGAGTAGTGGTGGGTTGCTTGATCTTTTGAACATGTATATGTATTTAAATATTTATAACCTTTATCTCATCAAAAGTGCATTATCCAAGTTAGCCTTGATTTTCCTCCCAATTTTAATTTCTAATGCTAATCTTTCTTCCTAATCTCTGCAATATCTTTGCCAGATATGGGGAGCATACATGGACTTTGAAAGGCGAATAAATTATAACTTCAATTAGAGGAGTTTTATTCCAGCTATTTTGACCAGAAAAAAGTTTACTAGGGCTTTAAACAAAGGGAAACAACATAGACTGAGTCAGCACTGGATTGAATGTCATGTCTTTAATTTTTAGGTGTGTGACCTTAGGCCAGTCCCTGTACTGCTCTAGTCTCATTTTAAAGAAATATGTGTAAAATGGGAATAATCGTGCCTACCTTATAATAATGATTAAATTAAGATACTGTACTTGTAGTGCCATGTGTGATTTTCTTTTTCTTGAGAGAGGGCCTCATTCTTCAGTCTTGGCTAGTCCTGAGCTCACTATGGAGCCCAGGCTAGCAGTCCTCCTGCCTCAGCCTCCTGAGGATTATAGGCAGTGCATGCTGTCATGCCCGGTTTAAGAAGTGCTGAGGAATCAAACTCAGGGCCTTGTGCCTCCTAACTGCTGAGCCCGACCAATAGGGCCATATTTGACACATAGTAGGTGCCAAGTAAAATTCCTGTTTTTTCCCTTAGGGGAATTTTGAGAGTGTCTCTGGACCAGTCCTTGGATTGGTACCTGGGAATGGGTAAACTGTCTTTCCACAGTTGCAGCCGTGGAAATTTTTATTTAAGTTTTTTCTTTTTTGAGACACGGTCTCCCTCTGTAGTTCAGGCTGGTCCTGAACTCATGATGTTGCCCAGGCTAGCCTCTACCTCAGAACAATCGTCTTGTCTCAGCCTCCCGAGTACTGAGATTACAGGCATGTGCCACCATTCCCTGCTTATGTGGTGCTGGGGAATTGAACTAAGGGCCTTGGGCTTGCAAAGCAAGTGCTCGTAACTACTGTTCTATTCTTCCAGCTCCTGTTATTGACTTTCTAGCAACAAATTTAACAATTAAATGCTCTCAGAGACTTTTCTTTTTTCTTCCAAAACTACATGCCACTAGCATGGCAGTATTTCTTACATCAGGACTCTAGAGATAGAAAATGGACCAAAATATTACCAGTGGCTCCACATTGCATAAGCTACACAGTACAGGCAAAATGTTAATGCTGTGTCATAGAAAAATGTTTGGGCTGGAGTCGTAGCTCAGTGGTTAGAGTGCTTGCCTAGGAAGCTGAAAACCCTGGCTTCTGTTCCTCAACACCACATAATAGCTGAACGTGGTGGCCCATGCTTGTAATCCTAGCAATTGGAAGTCTGAGGCAGGAGGATTGTCATGAGTTGTAGGCCAGGCTGGGCTACATAGTGAGTCTAGACAAGCCTGGACTACAGAGGAAAACTATCTCAAAAAAAAGGTTTAAGATTATCTCATATTTTTATAGGAGTCTTTCATTAAGGTACATTACATTTGATTCTTTTTTGTGCTCTGTGTAAATATAAATAGGAATATTATTAGGGAAATTTCTAAAACACGTTTTAAAATTATGGAAGGGGGCGGAAGGGTTTTGTTCAGTGGCTAGAGCACTTGCCTTGCAAGCCCTAGGTTTGATTCTCTAGCACTGTGTAAGAGTTAGGCAGGCGTGGTGGCATGCACTGTGATCTCAGTGTTTAGTAGGCTGAGGCAGGAGGATTTCCATGAGTTTGAGGCCGGCCTGGGCTACATAGTGATTTCTGGACCAGCCTTAACTACCAAATGAGATTTCTCATAAAAAGGAAAAGTTTAAAGGAGATACTTTAAAATTAACTTACGGCATCTACATGATTCTAAGGGCTATATCTTACTTACTAATACTTGGGCAGTAGCAGCTATTGCCAATCCCCCCCCCCCCGCAACACACACACACACCCCGCTACTACTACTACTACTACTACTACTACTACTACTACTACTACTACTACATGCAAGCCACTTGGGTAGTTGTGGTTTCCACAGCTGCCTGAAGCAGCTCGTTGTATTTTGACTATAAACTTTAAATTTTAGATATTGTAAGCCACTAAGCTTTTTAAAAATACACTTTTCACTGAAATCAAGTCTTACTTTGTTACTAGATTCAGAAGAAGATGTTGTTGAAGCTCCGGCTGTGTCCCATGACGAGCACACCCACCAGGAGGTAAAGGGCCAGAAGACACTAGCGACTCCTGCAGTCCGCCGCCTGGCAATGGAGAACAATGTAAGTTTTCTTGATATTGAAATATGAGATTGCATAGAAAATACAGATTTCTATTTCTTATAAAAGTCAGTTATCCTGTAATGAAATGGTCTAAGTTGAGATTAATAAAAACAAAAAAGTCTATTACTAAAAAATTATATGTAACTTGTTACTTAACATTAATTGAACAACATATTTTATTACTCTTTCAAAGAACCTTTTTTTTTCACTGAGTTCTTGTAAAGATCAGTATCTTAGGTCAGGTGACTTAGAAGTACAGCTTGAGAACAGGAATTTTTTTTGTTCTGTTTTAGGAGCATCAGGAAAGACTTACTAAACAAAAGTTCAGATTTTGACACTCAAAGAGTTCAAGGGAGGCACGTGAGATTTAGAAGTACACGCTCCAAGAAGTAAGCGCGGGCTCTCATGCTCTGTAGGAAAGGCCACGACAGGATTTTAGACGTCTGTGATAGATTTGTTGAAGTAGTCACAACCCATAAAGGAATGAAAGAAGCAGTTCAGGAATGAAAGAGAGGAGAAGTGGGCTGGGCATGCATGCAATATTAAGGATCTGCCCCATGTGTGGTGGATAGGGAGAACAACAGAACCATCCTGCCTGAGGCAAGGTGGCAAACCATGTGTTGTTCCCTTTGTCTATGTTAGCATTCTGTTACCTTAACAAGATACCTTAGGTAACCAACTTTTTCTGTGACAGGGTCTCTCTCTCTAGTACAGGCCGATCTTGAACTCACTGTGTAATCTGGGCTAGCCTCAAATTCACAGCAGTCCTCCTGCCTCTGCCTTCTGAATGCTGGGATCAGAGGCATGCACCACCATGCCCAACTCCAATTTATTTTTTAAAGGTTGTTTGTTTTGTTTGTGTTCTTTTTTTGAGTCAGGGTCTCTCTTTGTAGTCCAGGCTGGTTCTGAACTCACTGTGGATCCCAGGCCTCGAACTCATGGCAGTTCTGCTTTAGCCTCCCAAGTGTAGGGATTACACATGTATGCCACCATGCCCAGCTTATGTGGTGCTGGGGAATTGAACCCAGGACCTTGTACTTGCTAGACATGAGGTTTAGCCAATTAGCTATGCCTCTAGCTCCTGGACAAACAGCTTATATAAGGGAAATATTTATTCTGGTTCACAGTCCATGACCAACTGACCATTCGGACCTGTGGCATGTTGTTAGTGTATGTGAGGGAATGCCTGCTTACCTCATGACCAGAAGCCAAGAAAGAAAAATAGACCAGAATCCCATAATCCCCTTGAAGACACACCTCCATGAACCACAGTACCTCTGTTATGGTTGGGTCTGGAATGTCCCCAAAGCATCATGTATTTGGATATTGTGAGGTAGCTATGGAGCCATGTGCTGTTGGGAGGTAGGGCCTGGTTGCAAGAGCTGGATCACCGGGACAGGACCTGGAAGGGTGTACGCTAGCTCTGCCCTTCCTCCCTTCCTCCCTTCCTTAGCTTTCTGTCTGCCATACCTTGAAGAGCTTTTCTCCAGCGAGACCTCCAGCATGTGCTTCCACCATTTCCAGGCACCCATGTGTATACTCTGGGAGACCTTTGGAAACTGTCAGCTAAAATAAATCTTCCTTAGGTTGTGGATGTCAGATATTTTGTCCTAGCAATGAATAAGTAGCTAAGACAACATCTCACTGAGTCCTAATTTCCAAAGATAATACCTGCTCCCAGTAGTGCCAAGCTGGGGACTCAGTTTTTAACACACAAACATCAGAGAGGCGTTCCAGATCCAAGCTACAGCACAGTTGTTAACTGAATGGAGGGCACAGTGCCGAGCAGGATGGCTCTGGGCTCTGTGGTGTTTACGTACGGTCTCATTTAACCTGTGAAGTGATGAATTATTCCAGGACTTGCAGAGGCATAGTGACATGTCTGAGGTCACACAGCTAGTGCAGCATGGAGCCGGAATTTATCAATGAGTCTGTGTCACTTACCAAACAGTGCTCTTGGTTGTTATGTGCTTCTTCAGCCATCATTGCCATTGTTATCCCAGCACACAGGTACACGACACTGAACTTCCACGTGATCTCTAGTTCTCATGCTGCTGCAGGCAAGGTGGTATGGATTGTTGCCATTTTGTTGGTGAGCGAGGTCAGTGTGGAGGTTAAGTGTAATTGCCAAATAAATAGCTATAGGCTACATAAGACAGATACGTCAGTGCTACATGGGCAGAATCACTATGTGGGGCGTAAGATAATGAAAATGTTATTTTCTTGTACTAATGATGTTTTGGGCCAAGATATCGTTTTACGATCAATTGATTAAATTGCATTTTAAGTGATAATTTATATTTAAGTAGTCTTATGTTTAATATTAAAATGTCTTATTTTTTAGATTAAGCTAAGTGAAGTTGTTGGCTCAGGAAAAGATGGCAGAATACTGAAAGAAGATATTCTCAACTATTTGGAAAAGCAGACGGGAGCCATATTACCTCCTTCACCAAAAGCTGATATTATACCACCCTCACCACAACCAAAAGAGAGCACTATTCCCATACCAATATCAAAACCTCCAGTGTTCATAGGCAAAGACAGAACAGAGCCGGTGACAGGTAACAAGGACAGCAGCAATGTGAGGAGGTCAGATTGCATGTATTTTAGGAAAAACTGGATTCATGCTTCAAATATCATGTTTTCACTTCTTACTAAAGGGAAAGTTCAAATCAGGGTATAACTTTTTTTAAATTGTGAAATAACATAGCTTTTCAAGGGGACCCTTCAATTTTACTGCTAATTTCTGACTATTAATTTATATCATCAGTCTTACAAATAATGATGGATTGTTTTCCAGGTTTTCAGAAAGCAATGGTCAAGACCATGTCTGCAGCCCTCAGGATACCTCACTTTGGGTATTGTGATGAGGTTGACCTGACCGAACTGGTTAAGCTGCGAGAAAACTTAAAACCTGTTGCTTTGGCTCGGGGAATTAAACTCACCTTTATGCCTTTCTTCTTAAAGGTGAGATTTCATTCATTTCATTCATTTCATTCATTTCAGACAAAGCTTGATTATGACATGTACTTTTTTCTGCAAGGACGCAAGGTGTTAAGTAGGTTTGAATAAAAAATGCTACTTCTGACATATCACATAGTTAGAAAAATGTCTAAAATTCCTTTGTTTCATTGGAATTTATGAAATTGAAATTTCTGTTCCATATTTTTATGTGCTTATCTCTGTAAGCTAGGTGGGGATTGTCCCGACAGCAAAGCAATTCTGAGTTATTTCCCCAGAAAATTTTGATTTGAACTAAAAAGAGACTTGGTATTGACTTCTTATTTATTTATTTAGAGACAGGGTGTCGCTCTATAGCCCAGGTTGATCCTGAACTCAATATGGAGCTCAGGCTGGCCTTGGACTCACAGCAATTCTCCTGCCTGAGTCTCCCAAGTACTGGGATTACAGGTGTGCACCACCATGCCCGGCTTCTGTGGTGCTAGGGAATTGAACTCAGATATTTAGCGCTTGACTTAGAGCTTGCTAGGCAGGCGCTTTAACCGCTGAGCCATTCCTCCAGCCCCAGTATTGACTTTTCATATCACAGACATGTACTTATTTTCATTCGTTTAACAAATTTATACATAGCTCTTAGAACCGATATAAAATGAAATTAGTCCAGTTCTGGTGGTGCAGGCCTGTAATCCCAGCACTCTGGGAGACTGAAATGGGGGGATCACAATTTCAAGTCCACCCTGGGGAACCTAGTGACTTAGAGAGACCCTGCCTCACAATAAAAAGTGGGCTGGTAATACAGCTCAGTGCTAAGGCCATAGGCTCAATCCCAGTACCACAAAAAATAAAAAATTCAGGCATCACTGACCCTAACCAACTGAGAATATAGCTCCCATTAAGGACCGTTGTGAAGTGGAGAGCACGTGCCAGCCCGGTGGTAAGACTGCTGCATACCATATCTCTTAATTCTCACGGTAACCTTGACATGTAAATACTGCTGTCCCCACCTTCGTTTAGAGAAGGTAGGGCTCAGAGAGGCCAAGGAACTTGTCCTGAACATACAGCTTTACTCAAAAGTGTACACTGATGCCTCCACCCCAGCTTTTCTTCTTTGCACCAAGGCTGATCTGCCATAAATCGAATTACTGTGCTGCTCCCTGATTCTTCTCAGTGGTCCCTTTCATTGCCTTTAGGAGAGCTTCCAATCTCCTCAGTCTCTGCTGCCTGGTTCTCTGCTGTCTTTGTCTCCTAGTCCCTGTCTGGTTTCCTCACATTAGGCTACGCCTAGTTGAAGGAATGCACTTCACCTGAAATGCCCTCTCCTGTCCTGACCAAGCCTCTCCGCACCCTGGAAACCGGCTGTGTAGCCTACCAGCGTGGGCGTGGCAGCGTTTGCAGGTCTCTTGCTGGATGCTGAGCTGCGGGAGATGGCTGTTACTCTGCGTTGGCAGCAAACCCAAGCAGGGAGAGGATGGCCTCTGCCAATGGGGGAGGCGGGGGTGTCTGTGTGAGGGGAGGCTTGCAGGCTCAGCTACAGCAGGAGTCACCTGTGAAGACGTCACCTGCTTGTGCGTGCATGAGAAGGCAGGTGAGGGCAGGCAGAGTTGACTAGGGCAAGGAGGTCGTGCAGGCTGGACAACAGGAAACAGCGGTTTGCATGGTAGCAACCACTGATTTTGCCAGTTGTGGTGAGCAGGAGTCTGCTGGCAGGTTGGGAGGTGTCCCCTGGCCACTCCAGCCTGTGCACCCGATGTGGTCTCAAAGTATTAGACTATGAATTATATTTCAGTATTTGTGGGTGTAATATACTCTTGAGTGTTCCGTCCCATTCTGTTGCCATCTGCAGAGTTTGTACTTGAGAACCATGCAGTTGAGTTACAGAGAAATCATGAAAAACTTATAATATTTCAAAAGCTTATGAATTTATGGTGAGCCCCATTCCAAGCTGTTCTGAATCTCACGTGACCTGCAGGACAAACCTGCTCTACATGCAAGTGAGGAACTCACTTAGAATTGAGGCATTTTCCTTGAAACTTTGGTTGAGCTGTATAGTTATTTTGAAAATCTCCTTGGTACTTGCAGGTACCTCACTTTTTTTTTTTTTCTTATTCTCTTCTTGTAATCCTGGAGGTTGAACGAAGGGAGCACTGAGTTACATTCCACAGTCCTTTTTATTTTGAGACTAGGTATTATTAAGTTGGCCTCAAACACACAATACTCCTGCCTCAGCCTCCTGTGTAGCTGGAATTACAGACACGTGCCACCATGCCCAGTTATTTTTTATTGTTAAACGGGGATCCAGTTCCACACTGCTTGGAGGTAGTGGAACTAATATGCTTAAGTACATGTAGACTTGGATCATGCTCCCTCTCGCTCCCTTTCTCCTCCATACTTCTAGGCTTCCGTTGCCCTGTCCTTGCCCGGTTAAAAGTGCTAATGTTGCTTTCTCTCTCTCTTAAACAGGCTGCGTCTTTGGGCTTACTTCAGTTTCCTGTCCTTAATGCTTCTGTGGATGAAAGCTGCCAGACCATAACGTACAAGGTCGGCTATGGTTGTGAAGGTGTTTGCTGTAGGTGGAGGATGGTACAGATGTGCTTGTAGTCTAGAGACTTCTGTCACAACTCCTGTCGTGATCATTGTTTTAGACTGAAATTAAAGGTGTGGGTTAAAATGCTAAGCTTGGGGACACACATGTTCCTGGTTTCCATTCCAGCATTGCCAAAAAAAAAAAAAAGAAAAGGAAAATTAAGTATAACTTGTTATTCTTGTCTTTTGTTTGTTTATTGAGACAGGGTCTCACTCTGGGGCTCAGGCTGGTCCTGAGCTCACTGTGGAGCTCAGGCTGGCCTTGGACTCATGGCAGTTCTCCTGCCTCAGCCCTACTGGGTGGTGGAGTTACAGGTGTGTGCCACCACGCCCAGCTTCATGTGGTGCTGGGGAGTCGAACTTAGGGCCTTGTGCTTGGGAGGCAAGTGCTTTAACTGCTGTGCCATTTCCTCCAGCCCATGTTATTCTTGTTTTTACTGGTTAATGATACCGGTTAGATCTACAGCTTGCTGTTTTTCAGCCTTTTTTGGTTTTCTGCTTAAAACAATGGAAATAGGGCTGGAAGAATGCCATGATGGTCACAAGGCCCTCAGTTAATACGGCTAGATGTTGGTAATCTTCATATTTCCTGATTTAATATGACTTGTTGCAAAAAAATGCAACAAGAAAATAATGTTTGCTGTTCATTCCATGACCCTGAGATAATTCCTTATTCCTGCTGAGAGGCAGATCCTTCTGTGTACACTTGAAGAGAAACTCAGCGTAAATAAGAATTCTCTCCCTCTCTTTTTCTGCCTCTGATTGCTTTGAATCCTCTATCCTTTCTAAGTTAAAAGTGCTAACACTACAGAGTCTATGAGACATTGCTCTATACTTCTAAAAACAAATTGGAATTTTGCGTATGTTTTTAGGTTGCTTTCTTTTTTGTTTAATATGTTGCAGACGTGATTGTATGTCAGTAAGTATGACTTGTTAGTCATTGATTTATTCATGACCTACTGATAAACACTCTCATTGTTTGCAGTTTCTCATAATTATAAAACAATCTGAACTCAGCATCCCTGTGTGGTCCTATGTTGTTTTGCCTGATCTCCTTAGTGCCAGGGGTTGTAAATACTGGATGGATTGTCAGATATTCTCCAGAAAGCCTTTACCAGTTCCATGCTCCCACTAGCAATATATGCCTGCCCTGTATTCCTACCAGCAAATCATTATCTTTTCCAAATATATTTTAAAATGTTTTAATTTTTTTCAATCATTGCATTTCTAGTGAAAAGTATTTGTTTTGTTTTGGCAGTACTATGGATTGAGCCCAGGGCCATGGCAGTGAACTGTTATCTATCCATAGACTTCTTTAATTTTTAATTTTGAGGCAAATTCTGGCTAAGTTTTTCAGTTTTTCCTGTTGGGCTCGAACTTGCGATCTTCCTGCTTCAGTCTCCTTCAGTGATTTGATTACAAATATGCATTGCTACACCTGGCTGGAAATAGTTTTGATTTTGGTGGTTGTGTTTGAAGACATGAAAAGCTTATCTTTATCTTCTCCTTCTCATTAGCTTATTTCAAGGCTATTCTATGTTTTTCACTTCCTAGGCATCTCATAATATTGGGGTAGCAATGGATACCGAGCAGGGGTTAATTGTCCCCAATGTGAAAAACGTTCAGATCTGTTCCATATTTGACATCGCCACTGAATTGAACCGCCTTCAGAAACTGGGCTCCTCCGGGCAGCTCAGCACCACCGACCTCACCGGGGGAACCTTCACGCTTTCCAACATTGGATCAGTGAGTGCTGGAGCTCAAATTCATAAGCCAGATCTTTAAAATTTTTGATCATATGTTCAACTAAAAATATAAAGTGTCATTTTCTATTTGTTCCCTGAAAGCTGAATTTATCTACTCTTTTTGTAGATTGGTGGTACCTATGCCAAACCAGTGATACTGCCACCTGAAGTAGCCATTGGGGCTATTGGCTCAATTAAGGTATGTGTGTAAGTAAGTGAAAAATAGTTTAGGGCTGGGCCTGAGTCATTGGGCTCAAGTGAGCTTCCTTCCTCAGCCTCTGGTAACAACAGGCATGCACCCTGTACCAGCTTAGAATATCAGTCTTACTCATTATTTAATATAATCTTTCCTGGGTGAGAGCAGATAGTGTTGGGTTCATTTCTGCCTCTACTTCATCTCTTCTGGTCTTTGATTTTCACTGTAAGTCTTAAACTTAGACAGGCCCAGTGGTGAAGGCCTGTAACCTTCACACGGTGGGAGGCGGGGCAGGAGAATCCCAGGTTCGGCATCAGCCCGAGCAACTTAGCAAGACCCCATCTCAAAATGAAAATTAAAGAATAGGCTGGAGAAGTAGCCCAGTGGGAAGGCCCTGAGCTTGATCCCCAGCACTGCAGACAAAACAAAACATTGTTAAATATCTTGCTAAACTGTCTATGTCACCGAACCTCCTTGGTCCTCAGCTTTCAGTCCTGAGTCGTCTCTTGGACCCTCGATCCATCCTAGCTCCTTGGAAGACTCTGCCTTGGACTTGCAGAGCATCTTGCTGTTCTGGTTCTCCTGCCTCCCTACCTGTTCCCTCCGAGTGCCCGTAATCTCCTCCATCTGTAAGCCTTGCAGTACCCGCGGCTCTGCTCTCACCCGTGTGTCTGACCCAGTCTCGTGTATACACCGAGGACTCCCGAGTTTGCATCTCATGGGGAACCTCACCTTTCAACGCCAAACTCCTCTGTCCTGCTTGGATAACTAAGGGGCATCTCCCATGTTTATAAGCCCAAACCCGAGCTTCTGCTGCCTTCCTCACCAACCCCCTGTCCAGCCTGCTCCTGCAGAAGCTGGCCATTTGGCTCAGACACTTCCAGTGGCTTCTTCTGTCACTCTGAATCAAGGGCACAGTAGCTGTGGTGCCTTTCATGGACCAAAGCCCATGTGTGGTCAGGGACCCACATCCGACTGCCGCTGCTGTCCCCAGGTCATGAGGTGGTAAGTCCAGATAGGAGGAGCGGGGTGTAGGAACGTTGTAGCACTTCAACAGTCCCTTTGTTGGTTCTAATGAAAAGTTGGGGCTTATATTTTATATATTTTTCTATTTCATTTTTAATAATTTTTTGTTTGTTATGTTTTACTTGGCAGTATTGGAGATTGACCACAGGGTTGTAGCTCTGAGCTACATTTCCAGCCTCTTTATATTATTTATTTGAGATAGGATTTCCCAAGTCACTAATTTTCCTGGGCTGGGCTCAAACTTGTGATTCTCCTACCTCAGCCTCTCAAAGTACTAGGATTACAGTCCTGTGCCACCAGATCCAACTGCATGTAATATATTTTTAAAAAGATATTCCAACAAGGATTGGAATAATTGCACTCTCCAAGTCCACCCTGCCTGCTCTGTGGCCCCTCCCACTCTAGTCACACACCCCCCACCCCACTCCTCCTCCAGGCAGCCACACTGCATGTTTCCTTGACTCAGCGAGGAGCCTCATGTCTTGATAGCCCCAAAGCCCATAGAGGAGCTTTCATGTAGCAAGTGCTAATTAAATGATTGTTAAATATTTGAAATCTGGAATGAAATTTAATATAGGGATGGAAATTATGTAGGGACAAGCTTGAGGTGTGTCCTCCCACAGGTAGGAAAAGTAGGAATTAGCGTTCCCAAAAGTCACTTGGTTGTCCCTTCTCCTGTCCCCTGGGGAGGAAGAAGATTGGCCTGGTCTTACACCATTGTCATCAGAGCTGGAGCTTTGAGCCGGTGACAGCTGAGTCCTTGTTTATGTTCCTGATTTCTAGGCCCTCCCTCGATTTAACCAGAAAGGAGAAGTATACAAAGCCCAGATCGTGAATGTGAGCTGGTCAGCTGACCACCGAGTTATTGATGGAGCAACGATGTCACGCTTCTCTAATTTGTGGAAGTCCTACTTAGAAAACCCAGCTTTTATGCTGCTAGATCTGAAATGAAAATTGACAAGACATTCTTGAACTTTTCGAGCCTCCAAAGAGCATGCAAGGCCTGGCCAGGGTGTGTGTATTCTTCGCTGCACCCTGTGTCACAGAGAGTGTGTATTACACAATTAAGGTTTTATGGCACAATATTTATCAGTCTTCTGTTAGACTTTTCACTGAAAACGAATAATGGGTTAACGGTTATCCTGGGGCTGTCACGTTTCCTAGGTCAGGGTGTGACTTCTTAATGTGGTGCTGAGGTCTGTGTCATGGATTGGAACTGGCAAGAAAGCAACACTAATGCTACTCAGAGACAGGTAGCCGTATACACACAGTATTTTTCTGCCTTCCTTCCTTCCTGTCTTCCTCTCTTCCCTCTCTGCTTCCCTCTTTCTTTCTTTCTCTGCTTTTTAGTGGAATTTTAAATTACACTTACTTGGGCAAAAGAATTTATTTACAAAAATATTTTCTATTTTCCTATAATCATGCTAGTGGATATATAAAATAAGTGCAATTATACTTACCTAGTAAGATCCCCAAGAGTAAACTCTCAGTGTGTGTAGAGAGTATCTATAAATTTTTTTTGAGGGTGGGGGGAGTACTAGGGACAGTTGAGCCCTTAGACTAAGCTATATCCCCGGACTACCTCCCTCCTTTGTTTTTGAGACAGAGTCTCACTAAATCATGGAGTTAGTCTGGGCATACATACCCATGTCTATAAATGTCTAATTTAAAGGAATTAATGTCTTTTAAAGGGGAAAATTATAGCCTGGCCTTAATTATACTTTTTAACCAGTAAAGCTGTCACAGATATTTGTTTAAAATAGGTATAATTTCAGAATTTTGGTAGTGCTTTGGCTTTTTGTTGGGAAAAACTGTACTTTTACAAACTTAGTTTGTATAAGGAAGATATTTTAAATATAGCAGCCACTGACGTTTTGTAATATTCGGAAGTCCATTGTCTTTTTTTTTTTTTTTAGCTCTTTAGCTGAAAATAGGACAAAAAAAAAAAAAAGAAATCAGGGTCTGTTATATTCTCCATATCCTAAGTAGGAACTTGCACATCAAAAGGAGAGTCTAAAGGATAATTACGGACATAAAAATTAAATAATAAACTTTATACAAAAATGAAGGCTTATAATGATCATTTTGTTGAAGATCCACTCTAAGCAGTAATAGCCCTGAGAAGAACATAATCTAGCACTTTAACTTAAGCTCAGCAGTCTGGGTGGTTTCTGCTGCTGCCCAGCTGAACGGTACAGGCCAAATGGTGGTGTGAGTGATGTTTTGTGGTTAAGGTAAACAAGCAAAAAGGTTGTTTTGATAGTGTCTACCTGATTTTTTCAAAACAAGAATTGTTTTGAAATCAAAGTGATAAACAAATGCTATTATTTTAATAATTCAGATAACATGGAGAGCTGTAAACAAAATATTGCCCTTACCACCGTTAACATTTTGATATGTGTATCTATCTGTATATGTAGCTATTCTTTTTATAAAAAATGGAATCATAGTATAGTTACTAATTTATAATTTGATTTTAAAAATTTATCATGTACTTGTGGATAACTTTATATGCCAGTAAACAATCCCACATTATCATATTTTTAAATGACTGTATAATATTGCATTGTATGTACTGTACATTCAGGTATTAAGCATCCACTGTGTGCCAGGCATAGTGCTAGGCACTGGGCACGCAATGCTGCCCTCATGGTCCCAGTGTTGATTGGACTCAGAGTCTAGTGAGGGAGAGGTGTTAAATAACCATATAAATAAATATACAGTTACACTGCTATACAGGCCAAAAAAATGGTGCTATGGGACATTTTGTAGAAGTTACTGATCCCGTCTGGGAAACTCAGAAAGTGTATGTCCTATTATTTAACTGATTCTCTGTTGACAGGCATTTGCTGAGTTTTCAGTGAAGAATCATATGGTCATTAAAAATTTACCCCTCACTTAGAGTTGGAGGTCCTGAAATATCTACATGAGTGCGTATTGTATTTTTGGGATCCCTGGCTCACCCCAAATACACCTGCATGGCCCTCTCCCTGAGCCCTCCATTCCGTCTCTTCGTCTGTCCATTGACCACCACTCAGTAGAGGATTTGGTTGCTGCTGTGTGCGGGACCTGCAGGCTTGCTGGTCTCCCCGGGCAGGTGGGAGGGCAGCGCCTGCTCTGGCTCTGGTGCTGATCCCAGGGCACCTTCATCCTGGGCAGGGTGGGACTTGTGCAGGGCCCTGGCCGGTCATGCTCCTGCAGGCGGAGACTGCAGCTTTCAGTGAGGGGAGCCAGAGGTACTGCTGCCAGGGATCAGTAGGAGAATCAAGGCTCTGTTTATTACATAGTGTGCTCTGCCAACGTCTGGAAACGAAGGAGGAAGTTTGAGGGACCAACGCTAGAAGTGGTATGAGTTTCCATTTTTGTACCAGAAGGTAACTTAAGTTAGAATGTATCCAAGGTGTAATTATGTAGGAAAGAGTAAAACTGAATTACTATTATTTTTTTTCTTGGCCTTGGAAGTCTCCTGTCTATTTGGGTGTGACTTGTGCCTTTCTGCTCCTTGTGGATTGAAAGGTCACTCACTTGATGGGTTTTCTTCCTGACTTCTGAGTAAGCTGGTTCGTGGAGGTGGTGAGCTCAGCACTGCCCTACAATCCCAGGAGCACAACACCCTTTCCCCCCCTTTTTTCCCTTCCCTGTAGTGGGGATTGAACTTGTGGGCACTTCACCACAGAGCTACATCCTCAACTCTTTTTGAGATGGGACCTCATTAAGTTGCTCAGGTTGGCCTTGAACTTGCAATCTGCCTGCCTCAGCTTCCAGAGTTGCTAGTAGGTACTATCACCCCTGGCTCAAGCTCTCCAGGAAGTCTTCAGATACATTAATAACATTTACCCTGAAACTGTATTAAGGGTTACAGACCCTGGGGTGCAGAGTGCACATACAGGTGAATTGGAGGTTCTCCAGGGCCCTTTGCAGGAATACCTGGAGCAGATTCTCACTACACCAGTAGCTGCAGTTGCTACAGTTCTGTTTTGTTCCATGATGTTTTCCATTGGCCAAAAACACACCTACGTTGTGATTTGGATCTAGAATGTTCTCCAAAGCCTCATGTATTTGGATCTTGTGGGATACCTATGGGTTCCATGGGCTGTTAAGAGGTGGGGCCTGGCTGGAAGGGGCGATCACTGGGCACCGCCCTTCCTTGTTCTCACAGTTTCCTGTTGCCATGCCATGAAGAGCTTCTCTCTGAGAGGCCTCTGCCATGTGTTTCCACCATTGCTAGTCACCCACGAATGGACTGAGACCTAAAATTGGGCGTTAAAATTAACCTCTCAAGCTTGGGGGCTTAGCTCTGTGGTTAGAGCACTTGCCTAGCAAGCACAAGGCCCTGGGTTCTGTTCCTTAACACCACATAAGCTAGGCATAGTGGTACACACCTGTAGTTCCAGCACTTGGGAGACTGAGACAGGAGAATTGCCAGCCTGGGCCACATTGTAAGTTAATGACCAGCCTGGACTGTCAGAGTAACACCCTGTCTCAACCCTCTCCCACCTCTAAAATAATAAAATAACCCTTTCTCTTAAGTTGAGGTGTTGGGTAATGTGTCCCAGCAGTGAATAAATAAGACAAAAATTGGGGATGTTGCTGTGACTCTGCCAACATGGTTTAGAAGTGTTGGAACTGGTTTGCAGGAGGAGTTCAGAGAAGCCAGCTAGAGAAGCCTTAGGGTGCCGTGAACTGAGCTTGATGGAGGTTTCAGAAGAGCAGAGTGCTGTCAGAAGTGCTGGTTGGAGAGGCTGCACGTGGAAGGAGAACTTCAGTGGTGTGACTGTTGGCGAGATTATGTAACTTGAGGCAATCAGGAACCACACCTAGATTGAGAATTGAGAACCAGCCTGGATTAGAGTGAGGGATTTATGTGCTGGCGAATGAGGGAGGAGCGCCCACCCAGATGTGGGAGGCCCAACTGGAATTCCAGTGGTATAAAAGGAAGGAAGAAGGAAGATTGTTGCAGCTTCTTCCTCTGGGAAAGCTCTCGCCTTTGCAGTTGTCTACAGACACCAACTTTGCTGCACACCGTATGCAGATCTTCATCCCAGATTCCCTCCAGTCTCAACTTGGGCCTGTCTGCCCGTTGCTGATCTTCAGTGCAGATCTTCCGTCTCCGGTCTTCACCATTGTTCTTTGAACAACCAGCATCTGCAGCAGACTCTCTCCGGCTGTCCTGCAGTCCCAGATGGGAGATCTACTTCATAGGTGAGCAGCCATCTTGGCCTGTATCCTCAGATTTGTAAGCCTTCCTAGTAGATCCTTTTTGTTATAATTCCTGTAAATTCTGCCTTTTGAAAGAACCTAAGCTAATACAGCCTTACCTTCTATCTTACAGAGTAGACAAGACAATTTGCCATGAAAGTCATTAATTTCTCTCCTTTTATTTCAAAACCTATTCTCACATGTTCACTTCATTTTCCTGGGAAAGTAGTAGTTCTCCATCAGTAAAAATCACACTTTTCTATTTAGTTGTTCTATTGACCCATTTTGGTCCTTCCTCTCTTCCTCAATCCTGTAACTGACCAGACTTACTCCCTTGGCACACTTGTTGAGATGTACTTCCAGCTCCTGCGGGAGAAAATGTGACTGCTGAAGGGATTATGTCAATTTGAAAGGATTAGGGCAAGGGCAGGCCATCTGTAGTTTTGGGTGTGAGTGATTGACTTAATGGCCAGCAAATGAGGGGAGAAACCCCACCCTAGTTGTGGGAGGCCCAACAAATAGACTGGGGCTGGAACTAAATAGGAAGGGAGGAAAGGGAAGATTATTACAGTTGCTTCTTCTGGGAGACCTCTGGCCCTCCCCATCTTCTGTAGATGTTGACTTGTTCCTGCAGGATCTGCTGGATGGATCTCCTCTGCACAGTTGCTCTAGTCTTGTTTGGATGTCAATCCACAGCCCGGATTCTGACCAGTTGTTCCATGTCTCAAACTGGTGTTCTTCTGTCCCACGTGTGAGGAGCCCCTAGACTCTCCAGAGCCTGCAGGCAGCCATTGTGGATTCTCTCTTCCCACTTGCAGACCATCTTAATAAATTCACCTACAGGATTTGGAGAAGTAGCACAGGGTTAAAGCACTTGCCTAGCAAGCTCAAAGGTCTATTCATTCCCCAGCACCACATAAACTGGGTGTGGTGAAACATGCTTGTAATTCAAGCATTTAGGAGGATGAGGCAGAAGGGTTGCTGTGAGTTCTTGGCCAACCTGGGCTTCATAGTGAATTCAGGACCAGCCTGGACTACAGAAGGAGACCCTGTCTCAAAAATAACTCACTTATAAATATATGATTTCTTTTCTGTTTCTCTGAGACCCCTACCCAAGAAAGCAGGTGTTGACTGATTGCAGAACTTTCTGCAGATTTCACTGGGGCAGGATCATGCTATATGTTCTTGATTTGTTTCTTTTTCCTTCGAGGCACATATTTGCTGTCTAGATATCAGTTAGGTAGAGACATGCACTATGCCCATTAGAATACAGGTGTATGAAGTGTAAGCCATTTCCACAGGTGGCCCAGAACACTTCCTGAGAGACCCTCCACCCTCTTCCCATAGTGCTGAAGGCTGCATACTGAAGATGGCATCTGGACACAGTGGGAGGACACGGTGTTCCAGATTATGAGGTGGATCAGAGTGCCCACTCCAGTGCTGATGGGCTTGGAGGTGTTGGAGTTTCACAATATACTTTATCACCATGTCGAGACAATGGTGATTTGAGGTTATTCTGCTAGGTTAGTTCATAACACTTTAACTGGGAGCTTTCCAGTGCCTTGCTAACAACCCCATGTAAGTACTTAAATTAAAATAAATTATTTTGGTGGCCAAGAACCGGGAATTGAATCCAGAGTCTCCACACTGAGCTACATTCCCAGACCCGTTTTATTTATTTTGATTCAGAATCTCACTTGTTTCCCCAGGCAGGACTTGAACGTGGAATCTTCCTGCCTTAGCCTCCCAGAGTGATGGAATTTTTTTTTTTTTTCCTTGTGGTACTGAGGATTGAAACCAGGACTTTGTTCTGAGCTACATCCCCAGTGCCTTTGTATTGTTTAATTGAGATAGGGTCTTTCTAAGTCACCAGGTTGCTCATGCTGGGCTCAGACTTGCTTTCTGCCTCAGCCTCCAGAGTGTTGGGATTATAGGCATGCTACACCACATCCAGACTTAAATTTTAATTTCAATTAATTAATGTGGCGTTGGGTAACTGAAATGTGGCTAATATAACCGAGAAGCTGACTTTCAATATAATTTAAAGTATTTTAAATTTAAATAGCCATATCTAGCTAGTGGACATCACACAGTACTGCACAAGTATAGAATATTTTCCTTCTGGCAGAATTCTGTTGGACAGTGCTGCCCTGACTGACGAAATAGAACTGTTCTTATTTTAAAGTAATTCCTGTGGCAAAAGAGAGAGAGAAAGACAGAGAGAGAGAGGGAAACCTCTTTTCCAAAGACTCAATTTTCATTGCCTAAAAGGAGACTAGAACACTCTTTCCTCACATATTCCCCTCTACCTGGCATCCCTGAGTAAATTTCCTATCTTTCTTCTTCCTACCAATTTCTTAAATGGGGGGTGGGGAGGAGTCTTTACTCTCTTACTGCCCACTCCATCTTCCAAACCATTCACCTGTAATCAGTTCATAAAAAGATATCTCCTCCTAGTTCTCTTTGGACACACCTGACTCTAAAGCTCTAAGCATTCGTCTTCAACTTTAACATCTCAGAGACACCTAAAGCCTCAGGGCCTTCTCACCAAACACACTAGGTCAAGTTGACTAGGATAACGTTGAGCTATTCATGCCAAAGCTGGCAGGGTTCACACGGTCATTATTACACCATCAAAATAACCACAGGTCCTTGTATGTTACAAAAGGCATTACAATTAAGCAAACCCTGAAGTGGTATGGATCCCTGGATGTTTACAAGTTCAGAAAAAAATGAAAATTTATTACATGATGGTCCCAGGACTGAGCACCAGGACCTGTTAATGCAAGAAAATTCACATGCTAATCACAACTGCAAGTTTTCACTTCTGACACCAGGCAGAAGAATTTGAAAGCAGTTCAGTGAAGAGCCACAAAAGCAACAGAAGCTTGACAAGAACAAATGCAGCTCCGCCTGGAGGCGGTCATCTATATCGGGCTTTTACTGTGTACCATGTGGAATGTCACAATGCAAAGCATGTGGGATGTCACAGCTGTTGTGGGTCTTATGAAGAGACAGGGAAGAAGAGACGAGAACAGGTGGACACCAAGAATTTAGGTTTGACATTTGGTGAAAGATGGGATAAAGAAAAGAGTTCATGGTCATTGTGGGCTGAGTAGGGGCAGTCTCCTCCAGCAGGCAGTGTGTGGGACCTCCCCTCATCTACACCCCTAGAGGAGTAGTCAGACTGTATATTAAACTTGGGAATAATGGTTAACCAGAAGTTGGCTGCAAGAAGTCTTCATAGTCCTGGGATGTGTGGTGACAGCAGAAGACCAAGATTACAAAGCCTGTACAGAATGGCAAGGGTACAGTTAGCTGTGAAAACCTTCTACTTAATTTGTTGAAAAGACACAGCTACAGTTCACAGTGGAGTAACAAAATGGACTAAATTAATGGCAGGTGCAGTTAAGTTAATGTGAATTGTAGGGAGGACTAGAAAATGGGTCATGACTCACACCTTGAAAATTAAATATTGAAATACGCTGTTGATGAGGTAAGCCTATGCAAACCAAAGATTTCCCACATTGCCCAAGAATCTGGCCTTCTTCCCATTGAGCCACTGGCACAAGATTAGAAGCACCTTAGTGTTGGTGCAAATGTTGCTTGAACAGAGTGGGACAAAGTGCCACAGAGAGGTGTCATTTTTCAAGATCAGTACAGTCCTTGACTACAGTAGTTTCCCTAATAATTTTGTGTGTATTAGAAATAACAGTGCAACCCAGGTCTGGTGGCCTGCACTAATGGTGCCAGCTACTTGGGAAGCTGAGGCAGGAGAATGGCTTGAGCCCAAGGAGTTCAAAACTAGCCCAGGAAATAACAATCATCTCTTGAGGAAGAAAAAGATACGTAAGTGCATGTCTTAGTGGCTTTCTTATTGTTGTGACAGAATACTCAACATTTACACCTAAGGGAGGAAAGACTGACTTAGCTCAGTGTCAGGAGGTCTCACAGAGCCCATTCATGGTCAGCCAGCAACAGAGGAAGCTGGAGACTGCTCACAGCATTGCAGACAGAAAGCCAAGTGAGTGAGGAGCCAGCTGAAGTTTGGAGACTGAAGCGAGGCCAGCGCATTCCTGGGAAGAAGCTGCAACAATGCTTCTTCTGTCTTCCTTCACTTATTTCAAGCTGCCAGTTGGGCTGCCCAGTCCCAGGCTGAGTAGCCCTCCCTTACATCTTGCCCCACAAGTCATTAACACACACCTGAAAGCTCTGCCCTGGGCACCTTCTGATCTTGACAAGTTGACACAATTCCTCCAGGTCAGGCCCCAAGGACCTGACCCTCCACGCTAGGCCCTGCCTCTTAACAGTTATCCTACTACATCCAAATACATGAGGCTTTTGGGGAACATGCCAGATCCAAACCATAACAGTGCAGTACATTCCAGTTTCCATAGAATGGGGTTATTTATTTAAGGTATTTATTTTCTACTTGTTATATTTACTAAGCACACACACAAAAAATCACAGTTTTCACCTTTACTAGACATTAAGGTTCTAAGTAGTAATTTTGGAAAGATGAGAAAAAAAATTATTGTAGTTGCCCTCAGAAGTGTATATCAGATATACTCAAAAGTTGGGTCAACTTCTGTAGAAATAAAATATACAATGTACAGAGTTATCTGTGAAAAGATTTTAAATTCAGTAGAGCTTTTAGTCTGTAGAAGTGCATAAAGCTAAAAATGAAAGTATACCTTTTGAATTTGTGGTGCAGTCAAGTACATCTCAATTTACAGGAAGCCAGTGCCATGTGTGCCATTATTTGATTAGTGTGCAGTGGGTATCATTTTTCCTTTGGCTTTATTTTGAAACAAGACCATTGTCTTAGTTACTTTTTCATTGCTGTGACTCAAGACCTGACGTCTGTAAATCAGGGGAGGAAATGTTTATTTTAGCTAACAGCTTCAGAAGGTTCTACTTATCTAATTTTGGGTTTAAATTGTCCCTGTGAGTTCACATAATCTTCTGATGACTACTGCTTAGCTGGTATCTTTCATATGATAACTAACTACATAATGAGAGAAACTATGGCAACCACTTTCTTCATCAGGGAAATTATGTTTTGTTCACTTGCATTTTGCTTGCTAAATGACAGTTAATTTAGGCTCACAGCGTGCTTTTCTTGAAGATTTAAAAATTTCCAGTGATCTTCTAATGTCTCATTAATTTCCTGAAAGCTATTCAGTACCTGGGAGCAGTGTCTTGGGTCTCCTCTGTTGATTGGTTTGGGAAAATAATGATAGTCAAAAGTGGTAATTAGGGAGGCCAAGCAGTGTGTGGCTGTAGACCTGGCTCATCAGGAGGCTGAGGTAGAAGGTCACCTGAGCCCATAAACTGGAGCCCAGCCTCAGCAGCACAGTAAAATCCACCCCCCCCCAAAAAAAATTACAACTACCACGAAATCTAAAGGTCAGACGTACATTTTAATTCTTAACTAAATACATTAACTTTTGTTCATAAGCATGTATTTAATAATAGAAAAAGGAATAATTAGCATTTAAACTTTTACCAGTCATCCTAGTAACTTAAAATCTTTACATTATTAAAAGATTGAAATTCTGCGGGGAAATGCAGGAGAGGACTGGCTAGAGTCTGCGGGCTTGCGCTCCTGGGAAAGGCCTTTCCTGCTGCCTCCTCAGAACCGCCTCTGTTCGGTCAGACCAAGGTGTACAAATTATCTAGTAGCTGTCAGATTCTAACAGAAGTCTCAAAATACGGATAGGAATTATCCTTCGCTTTGGCAAGGGCGTGGTTATTTAGGGGTTTCCTCTCTGCATGCACACACACATGCGCCCAGCCTCCCTGGAACATTTCCATGGGAAAGAACATCCATGGTCAAACCGTGTGGTACCGGCATAAAGACAGATACCACACCAGTGGCGGAGAATAGAACGCCCAGAACCTCACAGTCAGTTTGTTGTTTTCTTCACAGAAATACCAAGCCCATTAAATGGGAGAAAGAAGAAAGGCCAGCTTTCCAACAGCGCTGGGAACACCAGGTATTTACAAAATTCTTATGTTGAAACATAATCACCAAGGTGATAATGTAAAGGGATGGGGCTTTGGGAGGTGAATGGTGTCGGTATGTGCTATAGCTTGGATCTTGAGTGTCCCCAAAAGCCTCATGTACTTGGAGTGTGTGTTCTTGGGAGGTGGAGCTTGGCTGGAAGGGGTGGATGTTTGGGGTTTGACCTGGAGGGATTGTATCAACTTGCTGAGATTGGGGGGTGTCCAGGGAAGAGCTTTCAGGTGTTGTTAATTTGTGGCCCAGGAAATAAGGGAGGGGCGCCAACCCTGAGAGGGCCCAACTAGTAGCTTGAGGTTATTAAAGGAAGGAAAGAAGATACTTTATTACCACCTATTCCTGGGAAAGCCCTAGCCTTTGCTGGAGACTTCAGGCTTACTTGGCTTTGGTCTGTGATGGGGTGAGCAGCTCTCTAGCCTGTCTCTGCCATGTTCCTCCACCATTCCCAGCTGCCCCTCCATCAGACTGAGACCTTCTGGAACTGTGAGCTAAATAAATCTTTCCTCCCTCAAATTGTGGATGTTGGGTATTTTATCACAGCAAAAAAATAAGTAACTAAGACAGTATGTTTTATTAAAGAGGCCTTATCTGGGCATGGCAGTACATTCCTGCAATCTCAGCACTTGGGAGGTTGAGGCGGGAGGATTATGAGTTCAAGGCTAGCCTGAATTACACAGGGAGACCCTGACTTAAAAAGAAAAAAAAGGCTTCAGGGAACTTGATCCCCCCATTCTCCATAGGAAACACAGAAAAAAAAAAATGCCACCTGTGGGGAATGTTCCCTCACTCTACACCAAATCTAGACTAGCTAGCTCCTTGAGCTGGATTTTCCAGCACCTGAAACTAAGTCCTAAATTCTGTTGTTTAGAAATTACCCAGCATACTCCTGGGAGACAATCGTCGCTCAGCATAAGCAAATCTATAAATGTACTGCACCACACTAACAGAAAGGGGTAAAGACCGTGTTGGTCATTTCAGTAAGTGAAGAGAAAGCACTTGGCAAATTTCAACACCTTTTCATGACAAAAACACTGAATGGGCAGGGACAGAAGGGTCACACACACCAAAGCTGAGCCGGCAGGCCGCAGCTACATTGTACTCAGTGGTGGGAAGTAAGTCAGGAAGAAGGCACTGCCACTCCTGTTACCCAGACATCCACAGCAGCTCGGCAAGGGACAGTAACTAAAGGCATACGAGCTGCAAAGGAAGACGTTCAATTATATGTATACATGATTGTATACATATACAATCGACACAACGGGCTGAAGGAATGGCACAGTGGTTAAAGCGCTTGCCCAGCAAGCACAGAGACCCGAGTTCGATTCCCTAGCACCTAATAAGCTGGGTGTGGTAGCACATGCCTGTAATCCAGCACTCAGGAGGCTGAGGCAGGAGGATTGACATGAGTCCAGGGCCACCCTGGGCTCCATAGTGAATTCAGGACCAACCTGGGCTACAGAGTGAGACCCTGTCTCAAAAAAAAAAAGAAAGAAAAGAAAAGTATGAATAAAAGAAAAAGAAAAAATCAACATAACAGTATCAGTTGTGTATACACTAATAATAAATTATCTGAAAATTTTTTGAGACATCCCATTTACAATGGCCAGAAGGAAGGAAAAACACTTAAGAATACATTTAACCAAGAAAAGACCTATGTAATGAAAACAAAATACTAATGAAATAAATTGAAGAAGACATAAATAAATGAAAACAATTCATATTCATGCATTAAGCAAATTAATACTATTAAAATGTCCATACCATCTCAAATAATCTACAGATTCAATGCAATCCCCATCAAAATACCAATGACATTTTTCATATAACTAGAAAAACAATCCCAAAATTTGTATGGCCACTCAGGACTCTAAATACCCAAAGCAACTTTGAGCATAAGAGCAAATCTGGGGCATCGTGGTACTTGACTTCAAAACACACATGGACTGGGGATGTAGCTCAGCCGTAAAGCACTTGCCTGGTATGCACAAGGCTCAGGGTTCAATCTCTAGTACAGCCCATACAAGAAAAAAAAAAAAAAACGCTGCAAATAGAACACTGCAAATCCATAGTAGTCAAAGTTGCATGTACTGTCATTAAAAATAGACGGGTGCTCCAACAGAACAGAATAGAGAACCTAGAACACAATTAGACTCAGCTGATTTTTTAACAGAGGTGCCAAGAACACATGATGGAGAAAGGACAAAACAGGATGTCCCCTTGCAGAAGAGTGGAATTAGCTCACACCATGCACACGTCAACTTAAAATATTGAAGAATTAACTGTAAAACCTGAAACTGTTAAAGTACTAGGAGAAAAAAAAAAGGCAGACTATCTCCATGACTTAGCCTGGGCAATATTTTTTGGCTATGAACTTGAAAACAGAGGTACAAAAATAGACAAGCAAGAATACATCAAGCTAAACTGCTTCTGCAAAGCAAAGGAAACCGTCAGCAGCAATGAGGAGTCAGCCCATAGAAGGAGAAGACGCATTTCCAAGCCCTACGTCTGGTAAGGAGTTAATACTAATTGTATAAGAAACTCAGACAGCTCGATAGGAAGACAACAAAAGCTTGGCTACAGTGCGCAAAGGAGCTGAGCAGACATTTGTCCAAATGGATGTACAGATAGCAAATAATATATGAAAAAAGTGCTCGAATCACCAATCAGAGAAATGCCAATTAAAACCACAATGAAATGTCACCCCACACCGATTAGAATGGCTATTATTAAGTAGCTGGAAATGCTAATTATCCTGATTTCATCGTCATGTTTTGAATTACCACACAAAATCCATAAGTATATGCAATCATTATTTATTAATGCTAAACAAAGATGAAAGGTAAGTGTTGCAGTGATACGGAGGAAGAGGAGCCCATGTGTCCTGTTCTTGGGAACGTGAGTTGGCACATCCATGTGAGCAACAGTACCGAAGTTGCTTGAAAAATTAAAAATTAAAAGCAACTTCCATGTGATTCAGCAATCCCCCCATTGGGTATCATCCAAAGAAAATGAAACTACCAGAACAATCTGCTGTCCCAAGTTCATCACTGCATTACTTGCAATTGCTGACATATGGAATCAACTAAGGTGTCCAGTAGATAAAGACAATATTACATACATGTACAATGGAGTTAGGCTTAACAAAAGTAGATCCTGTCACTTATGACAATGGATGGAGCAGAAAGTTAAATAAGTCAAGCCCAGAGAGAAAATGCCACAGAATCTCACTTTAATGAAACACTTGCGTTCATAGAAGTCTGGAGCACAATGTGGTTACTGGGGGTTCATGGCAGCAAGGACTGGGAGATAAAAAAATCAATAACCTAGTCTAAGATTGTTTGTTATAGTAACCAGAATGGACTAAGGCCTAGAACTAACACTATGTACATAAATTAATGTAAAGTAGATCAAATACCTAAATGTATAAAACCTGAAACTATAAAACTCACAGAGGAAAGCACAGGTCCATGTCTTTACAATATCGGATTAAGCAATAACTTATTGGATATGACACCAAAGGCACAAGAAATGAAAGAGAACAGATCGAAAAGATACTATCAACATAGTGAGAAGGCAGCTTATAGAATGGGAGAAAACAGTTGCAGGTCATATCTATAAATAGACCCAGAATAAGTAGAAAAATATTAACCAGCCCTGAAAAAAGTTTTCTTCTCAGAGTGGGACAAAGTAAAGGATAAGACAATCTGCAGCAGAGTTGAGACAGCCTGGACCATCCCGAGTAGATCCACTCTTGACGTAAAGTGGGTAAGTCGCTTTGTGACACACGAGTCATCTTACCTTCACCTTGTGTTGCTGTATGTCTCACCATCTGGTTGGTGCCCAGATTCGCATTCTGAGGGCCCAGAGTTCTATGCTTCACTGGAATCTCTGGCCTGACCCAGCACAATTGGGATGCTTATGTTAGGAAAAGAAAAATCTGGAAGAGGCCCCAGTGAGAGGGCCAGTGAGGTAAAGGAAAGAGAATGTTAAAATTATGCCGCATATGGGATTCTTTATCTTTTGAGTTTCATTCCATGTGCATATATCTTAAACACTTTTTTAGAAAGAAAACGATGATTAAGTTGTATCTATAAAAGCTGAAAGATGGAAGTTGAGAGGTAATTGAATCCGAAGCCCAGAGCCTGGGGGGGATAACTCAGAGGTACAGGGGGTGCTTAGCACGGGCAAGGCCCTGAGCACAATCCCCAGGACCAGCCACCCCTCAACTGAAGCCAAGGTGCCACGGAAGCGTGGGCTTCTCTTAAGTTCACAAAGAACCATGGGTTCACTATCCTTTCTCCTTCACCTGTGTCTTAAAATATTTATGGGTTTATAATTTACTAGGTATGTCCGTCAGTAAATTTCCAAGTTCCTCTGCTTGAAACAGATTCCTCAAAAATGCCACTAAGTACTTGAGCTGCAGAAGTCGTGAAAATCAGAAGGACTTCCAAAAGGGATTGTTTTTAGGAGCTTGAAAATAGTTATGCCAACAGTTATATAGTATGTGCGGCGTGGCGTTTGTACTTTACAGCACATACTCTCACACATTATCAGTTGACCCTTCGCTTAGGAGCCCATGTGATTCTTGCTATTCTCAGCTTGATCCGGGAACTAAAATTAGAGCTAGGCTGACGTTACATTTCACTTAGTTACAGCCTGACTCTGGATGGTAGTCATTGGGAGCCACACAGAAAACCAAAATTTCACTGTGTAATCCATTCCTGGCTGATAATCATTGACTGAGCACGGCGCCACTTCGGCATCATCCAACAACGGTAAGGAATTTTTAAACTCTTTTCGCTGTTCTTCACACAGGTAGGCTGCTGACAGTGACTTCACCGTGTCTCTAATTGCCAGAGTGCACAACCACGCTTGGAATTGAATTTAAAGTCTTCTTTTTGGGATTCGTAGTTGTACATGTAATTATCCTCCACCAAAAGATGGATTTCCTTACCAGCAGGAGTCATTTCTTCCACGATTGTATTTCTTTTGCTTTCTTCTGGCTTTGGGAAGTTGAGTCTTCCCATTCATTATTCCCATTACATTGTTAACCTCACTGCTGAGCTCTGTGATTTTCTATTGCAGTCATAATTTTGAGACCACAGTCTTACTATTATTTGAGACAATGTCTTGTTTTGCAGTCCAAACTCACTATATATATCTCAGGCTGACTTCAGACTCATTGCAGTCCTCCTGTGTCAGCCTCCTGAGTGCTAGGACACAGGCTTATCTGATGCTGGGGAATCGAACCCCGGGGCCTTGCAGTCACTTTACCTGCTGAGCTATGCCCCCAGCCTGAGATCACAGTCTTATGTGGAGGCAGAAATACCTGCAGAAGACATCATTATTGACTCGTTTTCCTCTAAGGGAAATTTGTCATTACAGGAAAACTGACAGATGACCAAAATTTAACAGCTGAATAAAATTTAGTGGCAAATAAAGAGATAAATTAGCAAATGACTCAATAGTTAATATATATGTAGAAATATACATGCATGCGAATAGTTGGAATTTTAAAAACTATTTTAAACAGTTGCTATCATTTGAAATAGTTGGCAAATACTTCAGTCTTGCTAAAATCTAAGACAATAAGTTATACATGATAAGCCAGGTGGTTGGATTACCAGCACACACATCCCAAGGGTTTGTGGTTGCAAAAAGATCTCACAATCTGTTCCTAAGTGAATTCTGTGTGCATATTGTCAGTTACATAAATTACATAACAATCCTAACTTTTTTGTCTTGGTCTGAGCAGTTTCTCTCTCTCTCTCTCTCAGTCTCCTCATTGAACAATTTTAGTAACAAATTCAATCACTGAGGAAAAATTAATAACAAAACACAGTGTCCTCTACCTCACGCAGCAGTTTCCCCCCCCCCCCCCCCCCCATTTTTCTTTAACGTTATGATAAGAAAATTTTCAAAAAGCTTATGTGGTGTTGGGGGATCAAACTCAGGGCCTGCTGCTTGCTGGCCAAGCACTCCAGCCGCTGGGCTGTTTGTCCAGCCTGTTCTTGTTTTTCAAATTGTCTTTTAAGTTGAGTTTTAGGAGTTCTTCACAAACTTAAGGTACAGCCATTTGTTAAGATGCTACCAGTATATCCCCCCACTACCCAATACGCTTTTTAATTCTCTAAATAATGTCTTTCGATAAAGTTGCTAATGAATATACTCCCAGTCATCCTTCGGTTCCTTTATGAACATGATTTGTATTATGTTTTAGGAAGCATCCCTGGACTGAGGGTATATCTCAGTGGTAGAACACTTGTCTAGCATGCATGAGGCTCTGGGTTTGATTTAAAAAAAAAAATATTCCTTACTTTAAGGGCATGCTAAACATTATATCACTTTTCCAAAGCTTTATTTTTCCATTTACACTTGCTCACCTATGATCTGCCTGGAATTAATTTTGATTTTCTATGTATATTCAACCGAGCAAGTGTATTCTTAAAAAAACAAACATTCTCACAGTGTTCTATAGTGCAGTGTGGGTAGGGTCTGTTTCTGGAGTTCCTTACTCAGTTACATGGATTTGTGTGTTACAGCACCAATGTAAAAGTATCTCCTACTATGGCTTCTGGAAAAGTCCTGATAGGATAAATCCTCCCACTCTATAGTCTCTTTAGCAAGAGTGCCTTAGTTTATTTTGTATCTATCTTTAGATATGTCATTAAATATTAGACCTTGATTGTCAAGTTGTCCCTTTCTCCAAATGGCTTTTTTTTTGTTGGGATTGATTATAGTTTAATATGGAGACAATTGTGCAGTATTAAATCTTCCAACAGTGAATACAATGTACAGATATTTATTCAGGTCTTTAATTTTAATTTCACTCTGTTTTTTAGTTTTCTAAGTAGAGGCATTCCATAGTCTGTTAATTCTTAAGAGTTTGGTTTTGTTACACTATTGAAAATCACACACACATACTACATTTTTTTTTTTTTCCTTTGGTGATGGTGGTACTAGGAATAGAATTCAGGGCTTTTGCCTTGAACTACATCTACAGACCCTAACCCTTTTTTATTATCTGTTTTGAGACAGGGTCCTGCTAAAATGCTAAATTGCCCAGGCTGAGCTTGAACTTGTAATCTTCCAGCCTTAAAGACTTACAGAGTTCTGAGATTACAGGCATGTGGCACCATGCTCTGCTGAAAATGGTGTATATTTGTTTTTAAAGAAGCAATGCTTGTTTTGTATGCATACACCATGGCACGCTCCTGTAGTTCCAGTACTGGCAAGGGTGATCACTTGAGACAAGGATTCAAGACCAGCCAGGGCAACACAGTGAGAGACCATCTAAAAAAAATTAATTAGAATTTAGAAAAGGTTTTGGAAGAGTGCTCAATAAATATTAGGTAATATGACTGTTGAGGTACTCAGGAAACATTCTGAAACCCACTGCATTTTTTTCTCTTCTGGTACAATCAGGTCCTTTTTTAGGTGGTATCTACGGTTCAGCTCTTCCGAACTTAATGAAGTTGATGATGCTGTGACAATGTGGAGAAATCATGACAGAAAATGTGGTCTGTACCGGGGCTGTCAACACCGTGAAGAAAGTTTGGGAAAAAAGAATACAGAAACTCAATGAAGATCTGAAGCGGGAGAAGGAATTTCAACAAAAGTAGGGTTATTTTAAATTTATGACGAGTTCAAAATCTGACCATTATCAAAAAGATCATTTACTAAGTGCTCCATTGTTGAATTTGATAAGAAAGTTTTAATACTAAAATTTTAAATGTATGTAAGGAAACACTTAATTTGATTAAATGCTGCTTTAAGAGTCACCAAAAATAAAAATGTCTGTATTAAAAAGAAGACATTTCCTGTGCTCTCATAGGACATTGTTTAACATTCATTGATTACTATCACTTAGTCTAATATTGAAGATTGTTTGTTCAGCTTTGTAGATTCTCAGATCTAAAACAGCGTCTAGCAGACGAAGGTATTGTATGTTACCAGGTATTTGAGTATTTGGGGTTGGATAGGAGCTCTGAGGATCAGAGGAGAGGATAGGAGGTGTACGTGGTTCGCATCCTTTACGTCCTCTCCTGGCCCAATACAGACACACCAGCTGTGGCCATTGTCTTTGTTTCCGGAGGAACGCAGCCATACTTGTTTCTGTATGTACTTTGTATGGGTCTCACTGCCTCTGCCTCCTGACATCTTCCCCACTTCCCGATTGGTTGTCTGCAAAGAATTCTACTAACTTTGCAAGAATAGCATGTTTTCTCCCAGATTCCATAGAATTCCCTACAATTCTCATTCATGAATCTTTTTTAAAACAGAGAATTAGTAAAAGTTACTTGCTTTTACAATTTTAAAAAGTATTTTTAATTGACAGAGTAAGTATATATACATTTATGGGGTACAGTGTGACATTTTGGTATGTGTGTATAATATGTGATGATATGAGCAGAGTAATTGGCAAATCTATTGGGTCAGACATTTATACAAGAGTCATTTGCTGACGTCAGTCAGCAGAAGTTGTTTACTAACATCAGCAAATAATAGAAAATTCCACTATAACATACGCAATAGGGTAACAAAACAGTGGCAACGATAGGTAATATAAAGCCGAGCATCTTTAAACTTCTTGGGCTGAGGCCATAGCTCAGTGGTTACAGCACTTGCCTAGCTTGCATAAAGCCCTGAGTTCAGTTCTCCAGTACTACATAAAAATTAGCTGAGTGTGGTGGTTTATACCTGTAATCTCAGCAACAGCACTGTGAAGCTGAGACAGGAGGATTGCCTTTAGCCCCAGGCCAGCTTGGGTGAGTCTAGGTCCTGGACTACAAAGAAAGTCCCTGTCTCAAAAAAAAAAAAAAAATCTACTTTTCTTTTCACTTTCTACTGCCCATCTCAGCATGTCATCATGGTCCTGGGGTTAGCTTTCCTTCACGTCTCCAGATGACCGGTACCTGTCCAAACTTCACAGCCAGGCATCGTTTTGTCTGTAGATTTCTTCTTTAAGAGTAAGGAAGTCTGTCTCAGACACCCCCCAGGCATGCATCTTAAGTGGGAAAGATTATTGATAAGTAATGATTTGTATCTGCTGAATGTCAGTAAAAAACATCTGAATAGAGGAGAAACCATTCTTCCTAGCCAAAGCTAATATAGATAGTGTCTCAGTTACTTTTTCATTACTGGGGCAGAATATCCAATGGCCGCAGCTTAAGGGAGGAAAGGTTCATTGTAGCTCACAGTTCCAGAAGGTCTCAGTCCATCATGGGCAGCCAGCCATGCTGGAAGCACATGGCAGGGCCAGAGAGCTGCTCACACATGGCAGACAGAAGGGCCAAGTGAAGGAGGTGCCAGTGGATGTTCTGGGACTCAGGCAAGGGCAGAGCTTTAGCAGGAAAAAGCTGTAACAATCTTTCTTCTTCCTCCCTTTTCTTGGTTCAAGTAGCCACACTGGGGGTGTGGCCCACAAGTCAACAGCATACACCTGAAAGTTCTGCCCTGGGCCCGCCTGTATCCCACTACATCCAAATACATGTGGCTTTTGGGGGACCTCCAGATCCAGCCTCTAACGCTTGGTAGTGACAGGTAGTGACAGCGGCCACTTACTGTGCATGAGTTGTTGTTTACTGGGGACGTCACTAGGCGTGGTAGCATCTCATTTAATGTTTTTAGCTGCGGAAGCAGGGTATTGCTGAGGGTTAGTGTGTGCTTGCAGGGAAGGGAGCTACAGTAAGAGCTGCTCACACACAGCTGGTTCGCTTTCTGAGAGGCGAGGTCTGCCCAGCCCTGCACCGAGTGGGACCCTCAGATGGCTCTTGTGCTGCTCCAGGCATACAAGGTTCTTATCCCTGAAGTCCTCTCCTGGCCCAAGACGGACGGACACACCAGCTGCAGCCGTCGTCTGTGTTTCCCGGGGAACACAGCCATACTTGTTTCTCTTTAGTGGCAGTGACACTAGTGCTAACATTGCACCGGCCAGATCTTGGTGCGGCCCGTGTCTAGCTGCAAGAGAGGAGAGGTGAGCAGCTCATGCCCAGTGAAGCTGGGGATCCGGCATTGAGCAAGGAGAGGAGTAATAGATACGGGTGGGTGGTCGCAGCGCCTACCTCCTGTCAGTTCTACTACTTAAGCTGGGCCCAGTGGCCCAGGCCTGTCATCTCAGCACTCTGGGAGGCTGAGGCAGGAGAATCACAAGTTCAAGCTCAGCCTTGGCTGTTTAGTGACTTAGTGAGACTGTCTCAAAATCAAAAGAAAAAGTGGGCTGGGGATGTAGCTCACTGTGAGGGCCCTGGGCTCAATCTGTAGTGCCCCCCACCCCCACACACAGCCCCCCCCACCCCCCCACAGCCTTCTCTCTATTTTAAAGGAGAAAAGCCCAAGGGAGAGGCCTGAGTAATTTGTCAAAGATCACATTGCTAATAAATCTGAGACTGGTATTCACACCCTGACGTGACTCAGTAACTTTCCAGTCACCTCATGCCTTCCTTAGTCCTAGATCATTTTGGCCAGAAACCTCTTCATACTCACAGCAGCCCTGCTTCAGCCTCCTGAGCGCTAGGATTACAGGCACATGCCACCATGCCCAGCTTATGTGTCTCAAATTAAATGAAAAACAAAACAACTCAGTGTTCTTTCCAATTTCCCAACCCCCTAGCTCCACCCTTCACCTCCTGTTTAAATACGGGTGCCCTCCTCCTCCAGGCAGGGTGGAGTCTTGCTTCAGATCCTTTGACATATTATTTCCTTAATAAAATGTTTATCTTCTGCCTCCTCTGCTTGTCTTCTGGTCCTGCACCCATCTGCAGGGTTTGTCCTTTTGCCCACTGTACAGAGTAACAATTATCACATGTTTATGAAACATAATAATTACACTCAATGTCCTAAATTTCTTAACTTCTGATTTTTTTCTCCTCAAAGTTTGTCAGAAAACTCCACAAATTCTTCCCTAATGACAATGCAGTCATGATGCCAAAACACAAGAAGTGATAAAAATAGTAACCCATCCTCCTCACTCTTAGCCAGAGAGAAATTGAAGCTGATGAAAGGCAGTGGTCCATACAATGGCTGACGAAGAATTTCTCTATCAAGCGCCAAGATCAGGGGGCCCTTGATTTGATCTCTGGCTTAGGATGGGCCACACCCTGGCAGGAGTACATATAGGAGCAAAAAGTTGCAGTTTGATTGGGAGCAGAGAGATTGTGCAGACAAACTCAGATGTTTCTGAAAATCTTCTCGTGATCACACCTAAGGAGTCCCGGGAACTGCCTTCCTAGGGCGTACCTCAGTGACCTAGTGACACATCTACTAAAGGTTCTGCCACCTCCCTCTGGTGACACCAGGGGAGCAACCCCTTTTAACACAAGAGCCTTTCAAAGACATTACACATCCAAACTGTACCAACTAAAAAAAAAGCCTAAAAGTTAAGTTGTCCTTGTTTTTGACGCTGCCTTGCCTTAGTAAGGAAACCATGCATTTAGGTAAGAATTGGTAAGACAACAGTCACCAGTAAGAATGGCATTTATTACTTATTTATTTATTTTTAGAATGCCATTCTTTGTTTGTTTGTTTATAGACAAGGTCTTGCTCCATAGTCCAGGCTGGTCCTGAACTTACTAGGTAGCCCAGGCAGGCTTCTGACTCACAGCAATCCTCCTGCCTTAGCCTCCTACATGCTAGGATTACAGCTCGTGTGCTGTCACACCCAATTAATCTTTGTGTGATGCTGGGAGATCAAACCCAGGGCCTTCTGCACACTAGACAAGTGTTCTAACAGTGAGGTATGTCTTCAGTCTCACGTTTATTTTATAATAAACAGATAGATAAGCAACAAATAAAGTTTCTATTTAAGACATGAAAGAACATGCAGCCTAGAATAAGCAGAGCTGGAGATATAGAAGGAGGGAACTGGAGGGACCTTGGGATCGTTGAACTCAGAACCTGCAGTTTAGAGGCCAGTCCTACAAAGGTGAGGCATCTTGCTCGAGTAAGTCAATGGTGCATTCTGGACTTAGATCCTAGAATACAGAAGCAGAAAGAACTTAGGCACCATATTGGAGACAGAAATAGACTTGTGTAATAATAGTCTGACAGTGTCTACTGTAATATTCAGCCTATAATGCATGCACCATGAATTCCTTAACTGAAACCTGTGGAATGAGATACCTAATTGCATTCATCTTTGAATCTTGCTTTGGATTTCATTTCTCCCTTAGAGACTAATAACTCATTAATAACCATCATATCATTCATATAGTTAGTTCTATTCTTACAAAATGATAGAACTGAGTGCTGACATAACTTGGGTCCCAGTTACCACACCTATGGGAAGCTGAGCTGCTCTGCTCAGAGACTACATGTAGCCCACTGCCACAGTGCACTTGTTAGCAGATTAAATTTCAGGCAAGTGATGGACTGAAATAGACTTTAACAGAAGTGTCTTGCAAACCCACACATGAAGATGGCGAACATGACACATTTTGTTTTGAGGTTTTGCTTTTGTTGTTGTCCTTTTTTTTCTTTTAGTTTTGTTTATGAAAATAAAATCCTTACTGAAGAGCAGTAGTAGATAATACAAAATTTTTAAAAATTAATTTTCACTGGCAAGAGATTTTTGGCAAATATTCACATTAATTAAGCTACGTTAAAATACACACTGTAGGTGCACATTGAGTTTATAAAATAGGGAGTTTCGACGTGACAGTTTCATGTATGCACATGTTTTGACTGCATTCACCCCTCTGGTTAAATTTTTTTAAGTCCCCCTACCTCCCCTTTGTTTTCTTCCTTTAGTTTAATTACAGTGTCTATTATGGTTTGTATTTGGAATGTCCCCCAAAAGCCTCATGCATTTGAATGTTATGGACTGTCTATGGAACCATGTGCTATTGGGACATTGGGGGGTGGATTATGGGTGTTTGTTGGATTGTGGGTGTGTGGCTGAAGACAGGCATGTGGATTGGGTGACAGGTGTGTGATATGGGCTTAACTTAGAAGGGATTGCACACGGAGGCTGGATGCAGAAAGGGAGGATCACTGGGATGGGACCTGGAGGGATATATGCTACTTCCTGCCTTCCTCCTGGGACCTGACTTGATTTGACTTGGTGTTGTGGTTTGGATCTGGAGTGCCCCTCAAACGCTTCGTGTGCCTATGGATACTGTGCACTGTTGGGAGGTGGGGCCTGGCTAGAAGGGGCAGAGATGCTTGAGGCTTCATCTGGAGGAGTGTATGCTGGTTCCACTATAAGCTAAAACAAACTTTTCCTTCCCTAATTTTCGCATGTTGGGTATTTTGTCCCAGCAACGAAAAAGTAGCTAAGACACGGGCTTCCTGTCTGCAATGTGGTGAGGAACTGCCTCCCCTTAGCCTCTACCATGTGCTTCCACTGTTGCTGGCCACCCGTGAGTGAACTGTGATCTTCTGAAACTGTGAGCTAACATAAACCTTTCCTTCCCTAACTGGTGCATGTTGGATATTCAGTCACAGCGATGATAAAATAACTAAGATAGTGTCCCTTCTGCTTCTATGTCATTTAAAAAAACTTTATTCTACACATTACAGAAATAACACAATGCTTGTGATTCTCACCCTGGCTTATTTAGCTTAAGGTGATTTCCAGTTCCATCTATTTCCTTAAAAATAACAATTTTATTTTCCTTTATGACTAATACTTCATTGTCTGTCTATCCTTTACCTGTCTGTCTGTTTATCACACTTTCTTTTCCATTTATTTGTTGGCAGGCACCTGCCTACTCATCCACTAGTGAATATCGAGGCTGGTTCCATTTTGCTATAAAGAATTGTAAGCATGGATATACGGGTATCTCTCTAGTATGCTGACTTTACTTCTGTGGGTAGACACGAAGGACTCACATAGCTGGATCACAGGGTGCATCTGTCTTTAGTTTTTTGGGACACTTCATACTCATCCCCACCATGGCTGTTCCCATTGACGTTCCCAGCAATGGTGTGGCATGCCTGCCAGTGTCTATTGCTTTTTATATTCTTGAAGATAACCATTCTGACTGCAGTGAAATAGAATCTCAGTGTAGTTTTGATTTGCATTTTTAAAATGGAAGATGTTACATATTTTCCCATATATTTATCGGCTATTTTCACTTCCTTCTCTGAGAAGTACTTTTCTCGGCCTGGTGGCACAGACCTGTAACGCAGCACTCTGGAAGGCTGAGGCAAGAGGACCCCAAATTTAATTCCAGCCAGGGAAATATAGCAATTCAGTGAGCCCTTTTCTCAAAATTAAAAAAAAAATGAGCTGGGGTTGCAGCTCAGTGCAAAAACCCAGGATTCAAACCTTAATAACAAAGATAGAGAGAATAAGAGAGGAAGAGAGGAAGCAAGAGAGAGAAAACATTTGCCAGTTTACTGATTGGACTTTTTGGGTGTTAAGTTTTGGAGTTCTTACTATTTTCTAGATTATTAATGCTGTGTTGGAAGAACAGCCAGCAAAGGTTGCCTCCCATTCTGTTGGCTCTCTGTTCCCTCTGCTGATTGTTTCCTTTGCTTTGCAGCTTCCTGATGTGGTGACGTTCTGCTTGTTGATCTGTGGTATTGCTTCCTGTGCTGATGGAGACCTAGAGAGGAAGACTCAGCCTGTGCCTAAGGCTTCAAGTGTTTCTTCTGTGTGTTCTCCTTACAAGTTTAGTTTTCAGTCTTACACCAAGGTCTTTTTAAAAAATCCATTTTGATTTGATGTTTTCACAAATTGAGAAATAGGGATCTAGTTTCAGTCTTCCACGTGTGGATACCTAGTTTTCCCAGCACCCCTTGTAAAAAAGGCTACCTTGTCTCCAGTGTTTACTTTTGGTCCCTTTGTCAAGAGTCAGATGGCCATTATTGTCTAGGCTTATTTCTGTGTACTCCATTCTAATCTATTGGCCTAGAGATCTCTTTTTGTGCATCAGTACTATGCTGTTTTTGTTGCTCTGACTTTGTAGTGTAATTTGAAATTGGGTATTATGAGACCTCCAGACTGAATTTCTTTGTCCAGGTTTGTTTCAACTCTTCTGAGTCTTTTGTGTTTTCATAAGAATTTTAGGATTGTTTTACTAATTCTGTTAAAAGTGCTCATATATTGATGGAGATGACACTGAATCTGTCAACCACTTTAGGTAAAATGGCCATTTTAACAATATTCTTTCTGCTGACCCATCAAAATGAGTAGTCTTTTCTTTCTTTCCATTTTCTAGTGTCTTCTTCAATTTCTTTACTCAGTATTCTGGAATTTTCATTGAAGAAGTCTTTCACCTCCTTGGTTATATGACCATAGCACCAGGTGGTGTCTCATAATGTCAAGGAATGAAATTGCAAATTAGGGAGACAAATTGTAAAGCTTGTAGTTTATTTGAAAGAAAAGGACAGAGGGGTGTAGCTCCTGCTAGCCAAGAGGGGATCCTAAAGTAGGATACCAAGGAGGGTCCTTATTCTAGACTTTTCTGTGCACCATGAATAAAGGAGTCAGTTCTGCTGAGCAGGTCAGTGGCTCAGATTCCTCATACTTGTTGCCCCAGCAGTTCTGTTAAAGTTTTCTTCCAACTGTAAGTTACTCCAGGAAGTGGTGGCTACAGTCAGATGTTATCTTACATTCCCCTAAGTTTTGCATTCAGTGGCCCCTGGTCCCTAGCTGCCTATGTGCCCACGACCTCCTGCTTCACTCCTCCATCAGAGTAGGGAACCTTAATTGCTACAGGGGATAGGGATGGCAACCAATTTAGGTATTTCTGGCTGGCATGTGATGGTGTTGTGGTGGCAGATATGGGTCCACTCTGTGGGGGCAACTTAGGGGCCCCCAAAAGAAGTTTGAGGGAGCTTCATTCTTGGTTCCATCTGCATCACCTTTTGGAGCTTGATTGCTAGAGGCAGGAAGAAACAAATCTCATCATTAGGTTAAGAACACATGGGCTGAAGAGAAGCTCTGATAGCAGCATAATGATGAGTTCCAAAAATGGGAACAACCCGGTCCCCATCTGGGCTAAGTGAAAACTCAAGGTGCAGGTAGGCCCCTGTTGAAAGGTGAGGCAGAGATGGTGAGGTACTTACTTAACTAAAGTGTGCTTGAATAGGTAGTTCAAGTCTTCCAGTGGTTGGCTTTTCCAGGGTGGAGGTTTCTTGGGAGATTCTCCCTTCCCGGGTTTGACTTGTAATGAGGGATCTAGCTGGTAGTTCTTGGAACTTGGATAACCAAAAAGTAGGCCACACACACATGTGCAGTGCCTCCACCAGTATTATTCACCTCCCTGGAGAGTTCGTCTTTTTAAAAACAGATACTTGAGATTTTATCTGGTTGTTAGTTGGAGGGGAAGTAACTAGCTGAGGTGGGCGAGTCAGCAGTGTCGTCATTTAAGCTATTTGCAAGTGACAAAGAGGTTAAAGAGAACAGTTGTTCCATAAAAAGTCCAACAAGAGCAAAAGAAGCACAACAGGTGTACATACTAACTTCCTTTATAGCAACGCGAGCATCCCTCACGCACTTTCTGCGATGTAGCTTGAACTTTCTGCAACTTCAACGTACTTTCTTTTTTTCTTCATCTTTCTTTTCGTGTTCTAGCAGGACAAAATCTTACCATACAAAAATCCTTTGTTACCTAAAATATTCACATTTTCTTTTATCCCTCTTTTACTAGAAATATCCTCATACCTATGCCTCTCTTCGATTCTTTTCTTTTCTACTCACTGGTTACTTTCTGCTGTACTTCCTCTTCAAATATCCACATAACTGTGTAGCACTGCAAAAGTGTATTTGAAATCACTGTGTATCAGGGTTCATCTGTTCTCATGGAACTTAAGGTGCCAGCCAAAGCAGCCACTCTACACTGTTGAGACAGTGTCCCTCCAGGCAAAGACTGAGTCTCAGGAAAGTCTGTGAGACAATAGCACAGCCAGCTGTCTTTCGCCATTTCTTAGGTAAGTGCGATAGTCAGTGACTAGATTATGTCTGAATCACCAAGAGGCTGGTCTTGCAAGTCGCTGTGAGCACAAGGAGCCAACATAAAGTCAGTTTAACTATACTGAGAGAATCACGAACAATCCCAATGAGGCCGATCAGAAAACAGCTCATGAGAAGAAAACAAAATAGCAAGATGATGATGAGAGCCTTCAAGTTGTAACAGAACCGGCACTTGATGGGTGGTGTAGACGGGCGCAGAGATATCAAAGTAATCCTAAGGAATTCTATTAAAAGAGCGGACTCAGCTGTAGGCCACACAGGGGAGCCACAGCTGACAGTAGACCATTCATCCTATGGAAGGGCAAAGTTGCTCTTCGGTGCTAGGGATGGGTAGGGCTTCAAGGGCCCACCTGTAATAGCCTGGTGCCCTGGTTCTTAAAATAAACTCTAAGTAGTAAACTGTTTGGGCAGTGATTTGAGACTCAGTGTCCTCTGTCAGTCGGGAAATTTAAACTCTGACCCAAATAATCTCAGGTCTGTTAGAAAACAAATAAGACCGCCCACAGGGTATGTTGTGGCTTCATTTGTCAAAGGTAGGCTACCTAAGTCTGGTTAAATCTGCCCCAAACTGTGGTGACAGGAAATTTAGGCAATATCGAAAACTCACGGCTAAGGAGAAATTTATCCCACAAATTATACCAGGGAGGAGAAAGTGTTTGGTGACTGGAGTTCCACTGAGATCCATAACCCAACCTGATCGCTAGATGTTTTGAGTTTTACAAATCTATAGAAAGATTATTTAGCAGTTAATACAATCATTTAGGCATGACTTTTTTAATTCTTGGAAAACCAATTTGAGTCTGATTGCCAGATATCATTGGCCTGCTGGGTGTTTTTGATCGTTCTGTCTGGTTTTGTTCTGCCTAAAAGTGAACATTCCTTGTGTCATTCCTGACAAGCTAAGGTGATTTCCTGGTGTCTTAGGCTGGTGCGGATCTGGGAAGAACGAGTGTGCTTAACGAAGCTGAAAGAAAAGGTGACCAGGGAAGACGGGAGAGTCATTCTGAAGATAGAGAAGGAAGAGTGGAAGGTGAGCTTTGGTTTTCTACCTTGCGTTGGGTAGATGAGTTGAAAGAATGACTGTGAGGCAGTAAGGCCAGAATAAATAGAAATTCTAATATTAATAATAGGACAAATGAAGTTGGGCAACATAAATAATAGAAAAGAAACAGAACCTCCTAGCTTTTTCTTTCGTAGAAATTCAGTTTGCTTCAACCCTGACTAAACTGAAGTCATAGGTGGTATTTTTCCTCCTAATATTTCTAATAAGCAATTTCTAATTTTCCATAAAAAATGATCTGCCTAATGAAAATCACGTGGCTTTTCAGAAGGATCGCTCAGGTAAAGCTTTGCAAAGTAGAGATGTGTATTCATTTCTTTCTTACGAGGTCCATACATCCTTGTTCCTATTTTCCTCTTTCCTTTTTATGTATAATATATACACACAGGCATACAGTTGCTAAATTACTAGGTGTACTCTGATTTTTTACAAAGATTGTTAGCCTTATTTTTTTGAGTTAGCGTCTTGCTGTATAGTTCAGATTGGTCCTGAACTCACTGAGTTGCCCCAGTTAGCCTCAAATTGATGGCAATCCTGCTGCCTCAGGCTCCTGAATGCTGGGGTTACAGGCATGTGCCACCACTCCTGGCTTAGGTAGTGCTGGGAAATGGAATCGAGGTTCTTGAGTTCTCTGGGCAAGTGCTTTACCCACTGAGCTATGCCCCTAGCACCACTGAGTTCAGAATAGTGGAAACTTGATAAATTCTTAACTTAAAAATATCTCATACTTCAAAACAAAAGTGGAAGAGAAACTTAAATTATGACTAGGATTACTTTTTTGAGTATTCTTGTTTTCAGTCAGATTATCTTTAGGATAGACTTCTCTCTCTGTGTGTATTGTTGACCGAAATGCTTTTTTTTACAAGTCAGACATCACGTTCCAGTGTGGCTTGACACTGAGGTAACATAAACACTATAGTGACTCTCCTGTTTCTTTCAGACTCTCCCTTCTTCTTTGCTAAAACTGAATCAGCTCCAGGAATGGCACGTGCATCGAACCGGTTTGCTGAAAATTCCTGAATTCATTGGAAGATTTCAGAATCTCCTTGTGTTAGATTTATCTCGGAACACAATTTCAGAGATACCTCCAGGAATTGGTAAGGAAGCTTGCTTTTATTCCTGTGCTCTGTCGTCTACCTGCAGGTGTGTTGTTTAGGGAGGATGAGGAGAGCCTCCTTATTTTTGTATCCAGCTCAGAGGTGCTTTTATTGGTTTCTCTGAGTATATAGATGAAATATAGCATCTTTAAATTTCCCTGAACCTTGAAAAATGTAAATATTTCATGTAAATTGAAGCTGCCAAAAAATTTAAGCTTCCGGATTGATGGAAGTGATTAAAGATTTCAATGTGAGAAAAGTCTCTTGGGAAACATTATTCTGTAGATTTTGCAAACAATATTGCTGGTTTACCTAATCCACTTGTAATTCAGGTCATAAGGAAATATAGAAAGATTCACTGGACAGGAGAAAAATGCATCCAAATGGGAAATTGTTCAGGATGTAGAATACTTTTTGTTTGTTTGTGGTACTGGGGATTGAACCCAGGGTCTTGTTCATGCTAAGAAAATACTGTAACACTAAGCTACTCTCTCAGCTCAGTACATAGACTAGTATAGAAAACACAGAATGAAAATACCCCCTGCCCCCCAAGGCACTAATAAACCTATGTTTTTCCCAAAAGAGGACACAGATTGGGCAAAGGGAAGAAAATAACTGAATTTGCCAGTGTGCCAATACTTTCCACTGTGATACTTAGTAACTGGAAATTGCTTTTTCTTGTGTCCTATCTTTTTGTAGGACTGCTCACTAGACTTCAGGAACTGAATCTTAGCTACAACAAAATCAAGACTGTCCCCAGGGAACTGAGTAATTGTGCCAGCTTGGAGAAACTAGAACTGGCTGTTAACAGAGACATACGTGATCTTCCACAGGAGGTTGGAGAGACCTAATTAGTACTTTACTTCTCAATTGTGTGATTGTTAAAAATGAAACTTGTGAGGTAATGCTGTGCATTTTGTTTCTGAAAAATACTTGGAAATTGTGCAGTTTTTTAATTAGTAAAAGATGCACGTAGCACAAATAATACTTTTATTATTGTCACCATTTGAGAACTAATGTGTGTTACCTTGAAGGCCACAGGGATATTTTTATTTATTTAAGTTCCTAGAATGAAGGGCAAGCCAAGGTTGTAGTGCTAACTTCATAAAATTTTTAATGAGATTATTATAAAGCTGCAGAAAATGTGATGACAGAAAAACTCTAGTTATGGGTTAATTTCTTAGAGAGCGACAGGTTTTTCAGATAGGTGAAATATACGATGTGAATTCAGGTAAATATGTTTTTTCACTAGCTTTCCAACTCTGTCACGTGGTAACAAGGCAGGAGGCTTGGGAATGCTTTAACCTTTGATTTGGTGTCTCGTCACCTGTTGAACCAAACTGATCACACAAAAATAGTTTGGTGTCACTTTTCAATCATATTTCACGTTCTTACTATGGATAAAATTTCCAAGGTACTTTGCCTTGTAAACAGTGAGTTTATAAAATAGAAGTTAAGGGACAAAAATCCTCAAAATAAAAAGCTGTTCCCTTTTTCCACTTTAGCTTGAGGAGTAGATCAGACTTATTTGCCCAAATCAGTGAACATATCATCAGTACTCTTACAAGTAAAATGTGGTGCATACACATTTCATTATATAATATATGTACTTAATGTAACATCATGCTCTCCCTTCCATAAAGTGACAGTAATCTCATAGAAAATTTGTTTACACACGCAAGAAAGCCCATTGGTATCTTTTCCTAAATCTTGTGATTTTATTTCCATGACTGTCTGTGCCACTTATGGGTTCTGTGGATTTGCGCATGTCTACTAGCCCGTCTTTGCCATGGTCACTTCCTCTTAGGAGACAGATTATGCTGGAAGAAAGGCTCAACTGAGATCCTCAGCCTGGGATGGTTTAATCCTGAAATGTGGCCTTTCAGTTTCTCTGCCGCTGTGGACACACTGTTCATATAACTATATCTCAGGCTGCATGATAGCTGTTACATTGTAATCATTTATTATCCTTTCAGTCTTCTAAAATAAAAGAATTACAGCATTGAGAGGCCAGTAATTAGATCCTTATCTGCCAGACATTTTATACTGTATACACAAATAAGTAGTAATGTAAAAGCAATCATTATATACTCTATTTTGGAACCATTTGGAAATGCCACATGTCCGATGCAAGATTTCTTTTTGAGATTGGGTCCTGCTCTGTACTCTAGGCTGGTCCTGAGATACCATGTAGAGCGCAGTTGGACCTTGAACTGTCAATACTCCTTTTGCCTCAGCTGCCCAAGTGTTGAGATTACAGGAGTGCACCGCCTTGCCTGACATGATGGAAGATTTTGAAAAAGTTTTATTTGTGGTTTAAATTCTTTCCTTTTTTTTTTTTTTTTTGGACACAGGGTCTCACTCTGCAGTCCAGCTTGGTTCTGAACTGCATGAACTCACCATGTAGCCCAGGCTAGCCTCAGACTCACAGCAATCCTCCTGCCCCAGCCTCCCGAGTGCTGGGATTACAGGCATACACCATCACACCTGGTTTATGTGGTGCTGGGAGCCGGACTCAGGGCTTTGTGCTTGCTAGGCAAATGCTCTGACTGCTGTGTTATTCCTCCAGCCCCTCACATGCTGAAGTTTTAAGTTGGAGATAAGTTAGAGAAACAGTATCACCTGCTAGACAGAGCCCTTTAGCTTTTTGTGCTGTCTACAAATCACTGCATTGGTGTGCTGTTTTGTACAGATGTTGCAGATGGAACCAAAACATGATCTGGGATGCAAATGAAACATTAGCCCTTTCTAGCCAAATGCATGGCTCTTTTCTGTTATGTTTAGTAAACTTTCACTAAGATACAGAAAAAGGGAAGAAGTCCTGTGGCTTTCTGTCCACACAACCTTACCCAGCACTGGCTTCACCACACAGCGTATCACTTTCAGTCAGATGACCTGTTTGAGCCATTGTATCCATAAATGAAAATAACCACAGGCCGGCTGCGGGGCTGACGTATTATTCTCTCATTTCAGGCACAGTGGTGGGTCCCTCATGTACTTAGTTTTCCCAGACAAGGTGACCTATTTTTAAATGAATAATTTAGAGCTAAAAGCACCAATATGAATACATTTGGACACTGGTAATAAGAGCAAAAAGCAACTAAAAGAAAGTACAGTACCAAAGCTTAGATTAAAAAAAAAAATCCAAGCCAGACCCTGTGGCACAGGCCTATAATCCCAGTACTCTGGGAGGCTGAGGCAGGAAGATTGAAAATTTGAGCCCAGTATGGGCAATATACTGCCTTAATGAGACTCTGTTTCAAAATAAAAAAATAAATATAGCTGGAAATGTAGCTGGGGCGGGGGTGGGGGCTTTGGGCGGGACCTCAGGATGAGTGCCCCAGTAGAAGAAGGGGGGCACAGAGTGGGCTCACTCCTAGCGTTACTTTTTTATTCTTGTGTTGTTTTGTTCTTAACAATTTTTGATTGCTTATTTTATTTAAAATAATAGAATTACCAAGCAGAAAGTTTCATTAAAGACAGTTATTATGCAGTACAATAAAATATTCAGTAGCAGGGCCCTATGGTGCAGGCCTGTAATCCCAGCAGTCTGGGAGGCTGAGACAAGAGGATTCCAAGTTCGAGCTCAGGCTGGCAATCTCTTAATATAGTGAGACCTTGTCTCAGAATCTGGGGATGTGTGTGAATTGTGAAGGCCCTGGGTTCAAGCCCCAGTACTACAGGAAAAAAAGACTGTTATAAAAGGCCCTCTAAATACCCTCCCTTGCTTGGATCACATCCCGCTGTTTTTGGTATTCTCTGAAGCAGCTCTGGAAGTCCTCTTTCCTGAGTGTCTCTAGCGGCGTGGTTGTGGCTGCCTCCATGTTCCGAATGGACTTAAAGCATTTACCCTTCCACGTCATTTTAACTTTGAAGGGCCAGAAATTACCAGGGGCCAGATTCAGTGACCAGGGTGGATGGGGACACACAGCCTGCCTTTCCTGTGGATGGCACACCATTCCAGCTTTCACCTATTTTGTGATCACACTTCACAAAGACCCTCATAAAAGAGGACTTCTAGAACTGCTTTAGAAAGTGGTGAGAGGGCTGGAGGAATGGCACCGTGGTTAAAGTGCTTGCCTTGCAAGCGCGAAGCCCTGGGTTTGATTCCCCAGCACCATATAAGCTGAACGTGTTGGCACATGCCTGTAACCCCTGCACTCAGGAGGCTGAGGCAGGGAGATTGCCATGAGTCCAAGGCCAGCCTAGGCTCCATAGTGAGTTCAGGACCAGCCTGAGCTACAGAGCAAGATCTTGTGAAAAAGAAAAAGAAAAAGTGGTGAGAATGGGGTACAAGTGTTTGAAGCAAGAGCTGTATTTGCTAGGTGGAAGGAGCTGAGCGTGCCTGGGTAGGAAGTCCAGGCGTCATGCCCCATGACCCTGTGCCTGGGTCCCAGGTGAGAGGCATCGGGGCAGGATTACAGGGTGAACAGAGCTTTCACTGAGTATGGCTGGGTCAGCCAGCATAGAGGGCAGAGACTGGGCTGTTTAGCTGGTGTGTGCGGTGGGAATTGGGCAGAAGAGGGCAAATGGTGTTGCCTGAAGACTGGGAGAGCAGGCAGGTGGGCTGTGGGTTAAGGGACGGTCCCTGCTGAGGGCTGTCATCAGCTGTTGGCCAGCTGCTGGGGCCGGCAACATCAGGGACAAAGAAGTCAGGTCACCAAGGCCAGCTAGGAATGAGGAAAGAGTTATCTGTCACCAAGGCCACACGCGAGGAGTTCAGCTCTGTGTGGTAATGGTGGAGAGGTCTGGCACAGGGGCCCTGCGGTGCTCTGAGGGGGATGAATGGCAGAATGGCTTTCACTGTAATGTGTTTTAAAAATATTTAGAGAGTCACTGTGTATTTCGATCACACCTCACATTTTGAAATTTCAGAATTTCCATGTAACTTAGATGAAAGGCAACATGATAATAGGTGCTGTCAAGAAATTAAAAAAATTTTTTTTTTGTCAACCACACAGGTCTTGTTGGCCCCGGAACCCGGTTATTTTGGAATCTGAGCTTTCTTTGAATAGATGCGATTTCTTCTTTTCTCCCTCCCCGCCTCCTCTTCTCCCTTCCTCCCTTTCACTGAAGACTGAACCTAGGGCCTCACACATGCTAAGCACACACCTCCCTCGGAGCTACATCCTGAGCTCCAAAGACATGCCGTTTCTGTTAGTTTTTCATTTCATTGGAAGTCATCTGAATTTATTTTTATATTTAATTTGTTGTAGACTACTATCCTTAAATGAAGTCCAAGTACAATGTGAATGAACATCCTTTGGTACGAAATAGCTCCTTTATCAGGGTGAATCTTCTAATTGCTTAACTGTAGCAGTTTACTATGAAAAACCTTGCCTTCCTCTTCAGCTCAGCAATCTGTTAAAACTCACTCACCTTGACTTGAGTATGAATGACTTCACGACAGTCCCTCTTGCGGTGCTGAACATGCCTGCCCTGGAGTGGCTGGACCTGGGGGGCAACAGGCTGCGGCAGCTTCCTGATACGATAGAAAGGTAAAGGAAATCAAGATTCATGCTCCTGAGAAATGGCCAGAAACCACCGGTCACCAAAAGGGACCCTAAGCACAGTCCATCACAGGAGATCCATTTAGTTTGAAATATGCGGTGTTTCAATTGAGTATTTTCATTTATTCTCAACAAGGAAAAAGGTTTGGTGGTGGAAAATCTGGCTGACTTTAGGACATTAAGGAGAATATGCCAGCCATTTCTGTGCACGTGAAAAAGGATAAGCGAACTGACCAGAGAGATGTTAGTTAACTTGCCAAAGGTCAATGAGTAGGCAGTAGCTGTTAGGATTTGAATCTAGGCATCCTGGCCTGATTCCATGCTGTAACCCACTATGTGTACTGCCTTATCCTTAATGGCCATAGTAACTATTATTATTGTTGTTGTTGTTGGTAATGGGGATTGAACCCAGGGCCTTTACGCTGAGCGACATCACCAGCCTTTTTTATTTTGACACAGAATCTCCACAAGTCACTAACTTGTACAGGCTAGGCTTGAACTTGTGATCATCTGCCTCAGCCACCCAGAGTGCTGGGATGATAGGCATGTGTCACTATGCCCAGCAGTCATTGTAATAATTTCTAAATTTTCTTGTCTCAGATTAGACAACATTTATAGCAGTTGTATAAGAAAATTTAAAAAAGAATCCTACAATCTGTTGATTTCATTTCTGTTACCACATGATATGAGTACTGTACTTACAAAGATTAACTCTCTGTATCATTTCCCTAGTAATCAGGTAATACAAAGTCAGTTGAATCAATAAGTATACTGGCTAAAGGGGATCTATAAAAAAATGACATTTCTTTGATTTTAAGGTATTAAGAATCCAGCTTTTCATATGTCACTAATTGCAGAAATATCATTTAATTCTCTAGGATGCCAAGTCTCCATACGTTATGGCTACAGCGGAATGAGCTAATATGCTTGCCAGGAACCATCAGCAATATGAAAAATCTGAGTACTCTTGTTCTCAGCAACAACAAGCTCCGAGATATCCCAGCATGCATGGCAGAAATGGCGAATCTGAGGTAACATCTGAAGACACAGGGCTGACGTGCTCATTTCTGGCTACAGACCAAAGTAATACAGAGAAATACATAATAAATTTGGGTTCTTCGTTTTACAAATGAATATATTTTAAAAACACTTTCCAATTTTGAAGTTCTATCATTTGACAAAGAGGATTCATATAGTACTGGTATGAAATATTTAGGACTCTTGAAGAGAGTACTTACCAGTTTTAAGAAAAGCCTTACATTTCATGAAAATTTCTTTTATTCCTTTTTCTAACAATCCTTATTAACACCTATAAAACCCAAAAACATAGAAATAATGACTATTTTCCTTCTGAATAACTACAAATGACAATTACAATTATGTAACTGGTAGAAGAAGACATGACTATTTACTAATTACTGTCAGAATTATAACATGTTTCTCTCCAAAAGTGAATTTTCTGACAGTGAGAAGAAGGGAATAGACATCAACACCCAAAACTTCTACAAAAAAAATCACTCCTTCAGTTATTTGTATTAGATGAAGACATGATGATAAACAAGCCATAGATTTATGAAATAGGTAGAAACTAAATTCATAGCATTAATTGCATACCTAAGATGCACTAAAGGGTTTGGGAGTCTGGCTCAGGTGGTAGAGCACTTACCTAGCAAGCCCAAGGCCCTGGGTTTGGTTCCCCAGCACCACATAAGCTGGGAATGATGGCAAATGCCTATCACCCCAGCACTCGGGAGGCCGAGGTAGGAGAATTGCTGTGTGATCAAAGTCAGCCTGGGCAACACAGCGAGTTCAGGACCGGCCTGGACTGTAAGACACCCTGTCTCCAATAAAAAAAAAAAAAAAAAAAAAAATTAAAATTGTTCTTGAAAGTTAAACTGTATAGCAGTAAATATATGTTATGAACTAATAGTTGCTCTATTTATAAGTTTTAATAATAAATTGTCTAAAGCTAATATTTTTTCTTCTAGGAAAGAAACTTAAGAGTCTGGGGATATATCACATCTCACCAAGATGTTCAGTTACTGAAACCAGTTAAAAAATCAATGTATTATATTGTCACTTTTCTCCAGGGAAATAAATTTATACTTCTATGGCATCTATAAAAATACTGTTTTTTTGGTGAACTGCTAGGTTTGTCAACTTCAGAGACAACCCTCTGAAACTGGAAGTAACACTGCCTCCGAGTGAAAGTGGAGAGGAAGAGGAGGAGCGGGAACTATTTGGCCTTCAGTTTATGCACACATACATACAGGAGTCCCAGAGACAGGCAGGTAGGTCTCTGTATAGTACAGATTAAGTCTTTTTTGGAAGAGGAGTGTGTATATAATTAACTTCCATCTTTTTATTAATTCCTTTGTGGGTTTCTAATTCTCTTTTTCTCTCTCTCTTTCCCTCTATCTAATCAAATTATGGTCTCTTGGCCTATAGTATGGGAGAAACAGTAAGTGAAATTCAACTCTGTTTGTAATTCTGGTTAAGGGCTGGAAGAGTGAGATTGTAAAGGTATTAAAAATCAGTTGGGCCTGGTAGTACAGCCTGTAATCCTAGTATTATGGGAGGCAGACACAGGAGGATGGCAAATTGGAGCCCAGTCTGGGCCACAACTTAGTGAGGTCCTGTCTCAAAATCAAATCGAATAAAACAAACAAAGGGCAAAAGTGTTCTGGGTTGAATCCTCAGTATCAAAATTAAAAAGCAATTAAGTGGGGTCAGGAAATAAATTCTTTGGCCAGGCACTTGGAGCACAAGCAAGTAAATGAAAACATGACTCTTACAGCTTCACTGCCTCAGTCTTCCCCTTTGCCATACAGGTCAGTTTGAACACTGAGCACCCATCTCTGGCATAGCCCTTTTCTCTTATGATCAACACATTTTGCCAGTGCCAAACATCAAACCAGGGCCTCAAATATGGTAGGTAGCTGTTCTAACCACTGAGCTATATATCCCAACATACAATGTGAGGTTTTGGGACACAGATTTCAATCACTTAAATCTTTACAACTTAAAATTTCTCTTTATTGCACTGAGGATTGAATCCAGGGTTCACTGAGCTACATACTTAGACCTTTTTAATTTTTAAGACAAGAGTCTCACAAAGTTTGCTCAAGGTGGGCTCAAATTTGTAATCCTACTCCAGCCCTCCAAGCAGCTGGAATTATATTCAGCCAAACTTTTTTAAAATTGAAAAGCCTCCAAATTAAATGAGAACATGGCAAAGAGCATAATTCTCTTAATAAAACCAAGGAATGAGAGTATAGTAACAGAAATGACTATAATTCACTTTTTACACAAAAGGTAGGTTATTAATTCAACTCAATGCAACAAATAAGTATTTTTAAAAATGAGCATATAATAGTTAAGTTCTCCCACTAGAGAACAAAATTTTTGCCAATATTAAGTGAAGGGTGTAAATATTGGGAAAGGACTGTTTGTTTAGAAAGTCGTGATTATTTCTACTGTAGAAAGGTCATGGAAGCAACAGCACTGAGAACAGATCACGGAAAGGTAGAAAGTTCTGACAGTTGGGATCTACTTTAGAAAGCAGGAGAATATATGTATCCATAATAAAAGAGAAGTGGGGGGCAAAATTGATAACTGAGGATGAGGACAGAGGGGCAGCTCGGGGTTGAGTCCTGGCTCTTGTTAGAGCAGCTGAACAGACAGGAGCCCGGACAGGGGCAAGGCAGTACAGAAGCTGGTCCAGGGTGGTGAGTGGGCAGAACCAGTACTAACGGTAAATATGATACATCAGTGGGACCCACATGCAGGGTACGGTAGTTGTACAGACGATGGTGACATTTGCATGTAGGGGCTTTGCTGAACCTGCAGTCTGCAAATACATGCATATCCCATGTAGTGACTTTCTCATGATGTGAGGAAAAAAAGGCTAGAATACAGTAATCTTGAACTGAGGCTAGCATGTTGAAAGATAAGCTTATCTTATTCAAAAACAAACAAAAAAACCCTGATACCTTATCAGAAACACATAAGCTGAATGGTCTATAAGGACTGTTTTAGTATAAGGTGGTTTTTTTTTTTTTTTTTTTTTTTTTTTTTTTTTGTCCTACTGAGAATTGAACCCAGGGCCTCTGCTCTGAGCCACAGCCCCAACCCACTGTATTCTTTATTTTGAGACAAGGTCTCATTAATTACTAAGCTACCCATACTAAGTTGCCTCTGCCTCCTAGAGTGCTGGGGCTGCAGGCTTGCGCCCCCAGGTCTGACATTTACCAGCATAATTCTTGCATGTGTATGTATGTTTATAAAACATAACTAAGGTTATACCTGTTGTAGAATCCTTTATTTTGGGGCATAAGTTGTTGAATGATACAAATTTTATGACACAAATGAGCATTTCCAGCAGGATACAATAAGGCTAATTATTGAATGATGTATTATTTTTATTCAAGTTCTCTTGATTACAGACCATGAGTATTAAAAAAATCTGACCACTTTAATAATATTTGACACAAAACTTGTAATAAACAGGTAATAACTTAAAGAGATAATAAAAAGCCTGCCTATAATGCTACTAAAAACAGATTCATGAGTCACCACTGCTACTAGTGTTTATTGAGTGCTCTGTGCTTGGAATGTATCTAAGCACTTCACCTGGGTTTTCTCATTTGAACATATGAAAACCTGAGAGGTAGGTCTTATTGTTATCATCATTAGCCCCACTTTAAGAGGAGAAAATTGAGGCACAAAGCGATTAACAGCTTGCCCAAGGTCACTGAGCTGAGGTGGTGGAGTTGGGATTTGAACCTAGACAGACTGACAAAAAATGAGATTAAAGTAGAAAGCTCAAGAGTTAAAAACACTTCTTACTTATAGTTAGTCCCTTATATACTCACAGGTCTCCAAGATACAACATCACCTCAGTGTGCCAGAGTGTCTGAGTCAGTACTTCTGGATCTTGGCGTTCGCACCAAGAATTAAAAGACGTTTACAAATAAATGCAGAAACAAATCAAGGTGTAGAAGAAAGTAACAGTCCTACCGCGGTGTGTTTGGTTTAATATTTGTTTGTGCATAGAAACCATTCATCAGTTAAATAAGGCCTAAATGTGAGGAGGTTTTTGGTTTCATCATCTAATTTCTACTTTACTCCAAGTTATCTTCCCAAACAAGACAGAAAATATTCTATGTACTTACATATGTAAAAAATAGCCTGATTACACACAGATATAATTAACTTCAGAAACGATTTGCAAATTTCAAATTTTTGATTAATGCTTACAAATATGCTTGAAAATTCTAGGCAGGTGCTTTAACCACTGAGCTATTCCTCTAACTTGCTTAAGTTCTAACTAGATTTAAAAAAAAAAGGAATGATTTTTTCCCCCTTAGAAACATCTCTTCAGCCGTGTATTTGTTACAAAGTCTGAGATAAACATGGTTCTGAAAGTCCGATTTTATTACTAATTGTAAACATCTCTGAATTAGTTTGCATTTGAGAAAATCAAAACTGATTATCTTTCCCAGATTAGTGGAATTTTTTGTTTTGTTGTGAGACAGGGCATCACCATGCAGCCCCTATGGGCCTTGAGTTTGTGATCCACCTGCCTCAGCCCGTGGAGTGTTGGCAATACCGGCATGTACCACCATGCCTGGCTCCAGATTTGCATAGAAAAAAATTCACATATAAGCCAGATTCTGATTGACCCTTGTTACAAACAGACAATTAACTATTAAATCTTGAACTTGACTAAAAATATTAAATAAAAGACATTTCCAAAAATAATGTAAATAGAAAATTAATATGCTGGTTTATGTGTTGATGCGTTGTGTTTCAGATGACCAAGTCAAGAGTTCAGCGACTTTACCAACTTCTATAGATACTGATGTATAATATGCCTCAAAATGTCCTGTGAAAGAGGATTACTTTGGGAATCTGGTGAAAACTCTATGCTTGGACTTCTGAAGTAAAAAAAAAAGGCTATTATTGCCCACGATTTATGAGGCCATGGTATTTTTAAACGTCGTATTACCCACTATCCATATTATATTTTTCCAATATAAAAATAGAATTTAAAAGTTTTTTTTTGGTGGAAGACAGATAATATTCCAATTTCTTTCCATTAAGCAGTTGTTTCTGGTGCTGAGGAATGGACTGGTAATGCGGTCAGTAATACATTTTCCAAAGACACCGAGGGGTCTGTGTAATACTGGAGAGCAGGACTGAATCCCTTCTGCTGCAAATACTGAATTCGGCCTTGGTCAATCAACAGTTTACAAAGGTGTCCTATTTTCTTCTTTTCTTCAACAGTAAGAAGCCTAAATTGAATAAACACAAAGTTTTTTTTATAATTTTATAAAGGTTTATAAAACATTATTTTAGTCACTTTTAATTACTGAGCTCTTATATAGTATACTAGGTGATAAAGTCCATGCTTCCAAGATACATTTTATTTTTTTAATGATCTAATAAAAATGTATTTTAACTTACTCTAAAACAAGATAGATTGGAAAATATTTTCATGAATAAACTGTTACTAGTCATCTAAAAGAAAGTTGTCTGTTACTAGCTGTTTTACTTTTTATGGTTTCAGTTGTGTGACATTAATCATATTCTGAAAATATTAAATAGAAAATTCTCCAAATAAATAATACATATGTTTTAAATTAGTACTCTTCTAAGTAGCATGCTGAAATCCTGCGGCCACCTGCCCCTTCCCATTAGGTCATTAATCATCTCCCTCTCTAGCAGAGCCCCACCCTAGGGCACTGAGGAGCATCTTACTTATCAAACTGACTCTGGAGGTATTCCATGCTGGTCCAGAGGGTTTGGGACTACCCACAATTTCAGGCACTCATGGGGGATCTTGGAAGGTACCCACTGGAGACCGGGGGAGGGGAACTGCTACACAGTAACCATGAAAGATTTCCCCCTTGGCGCGGGCATCCCGCGGCCGCAGCCACTCACTCGGGCAGGCTGTGGGCGCCGCCATCGCTGACGCTGTGCTCGCCACCGTCCTGCTCTTCGCCATCACTGCTCCCATCGTCTCTTCCCTGTGCAGTCGCATCTGCGGCTTCCCAAGAGGTTTTCTGCATCCCACACGTGGCCCAACTACTCATTCGCTGGAAGTAGTGGAATTCCACTGCTCCAAGGCCTAGAGCCCTGAAATACTCTTTGCCCACATAATGTCTCCAATCACACCTGTGGTGACAACAGAGTGCAATAACAATGCCAGCAACAGGAGTCCACTTCTCTGGGACATTTTTTTCATTTCCTTCCTTGGTCAAAGTGTTAATTTCTTTTCCTGTTTTATCATTCTTTATGCGTTTGGCTAAAGGTTCTTCATTCCTTTCCTCATAACTGGCAGCATAGGTTTCAACCAAACATCGTAATGCAAGATCTGCAAACACAATTATGTGGCCCCCCCAAGCCACATCATCTTTAAAAATAAATATTTTCTTTACATTTCTTAAACAGTATGGTTTTAAAAAACCCAACAACAAAAACGCAATAAAAAAATCTACTTAACCTTACACCGATAATAATCTTATCATAACTCATCAACTTTATTTGACTTGTTCTTTTCTATCTTGATTTAATTGATTGATGGATTGTGGTACTGAGGATTGAGCCCAGAACCTTCACACTGAGCTACTTCTGCAGCCCATTATTAGTTTTGATTTTTGAGACAGTCTCAATGTCAGAGTGGTTGTCCCAATATAACTATCTGAAGCTTAAGATCTGCAATCTGAAAAATTTTTATCATCAATTATTTGAATTGTCTCCTTTGTTTCTTTTATCCTGGCTGAGGAAATGACTTGGAATGTTGAAAGCTGGCCTCGCTGAGTACTTCTACTGTATTTATGATCCCATTCAGCAAATATTTACTGCATGACTTTCATGTGAAAAGCACTAAAGATGTAATGACAAACACAGGCCATTATAGCTATTGAGAATATTATGACTTCACGTTAGAATGAAAATAATTTAGTACTTTTTCAAACTAAGCAAATGAATTTTTGATGACTGGTTATTTTCCATCAAAAACTGCTATAAGTTGACAATACTGAAAAGACCACAAATATTTACCATGAAACTCACATTTTCCCTCTGATAATATTGTCACATTGTGTCTGGTCAATCAAAAATGAATGAGTATTTAAAAAAATTTATTATTCTATGTTGTAAGTGAATATTAATATTTCATTTGTAAATTTAATTCAAGATATGAATTTATATAAAAAACATTACTTTGGAGAAGGTGATAGATAAATCTATTATTTCATAAACTATTATCTTCTTTCCCTCTGTTTTGTTTTTTTTTTTTTGAGACAGGGTCTTGCTTGGCAGGGCAGGCTGGTCCTGAACTCACTATGTAGCCCAGGCTGGCCTTGAATTCACAGCAATTCTCCTGCCTCAGCCTTGCTGAGTGCTGGTATTATAGGCAAATGCCACCACACCCAGCTAATTCTTTCTCTCTTGTTACTTTTGAGACAGACATTTCACTGTGTTTCACTAAAGTTGCCTATTCTGGCCTTGACCTTTCCATCCTCCTGCCTGAGTCTACTAAATTACTGAGACTATAGGCACACCATTGCACTCGACTTCATAAACGATTATTTTCTAACATGTATATTGAATCACTGTTTTACTCATAGTTGACTTAATAATCAGAAAAAATACTGAAAAGCTTAAGTTGTATCAGAATAAAAAGGCACTTTAGCAATCTACCTTGACTCCTTTCTTTGGTATGGGGAACAGAACACAGGGCCTTCGTGCTGAATCACCTCCTGGGCTCCTTTGATTTTTTTAATCTGAGGCAAGGTGTCACTAAGTTGCTAAGTCGACCAGACTGCCCTCAAACCTGCCTTCTTTCTGCCTCAGCCTCACAGCTGCTGAGATTTACAGGCCTGTACCCTGGTGTTACTCCTTTTTTGTAGCAACCTTAAGGAATAAAGTTTCCTCTGTGTAAGGACACAACAAACTGGTGGCCAATATTCATTCATTCAAATATTCACTGAGTTCTTGTTAGACACCAAATACTGTATTAATATAAGCCCTATTCTCAAAAAATTTGCAACACAGATAACAGTTAAAAGGCAATAAGGTAAAGATGCATTCTAAAGAGGCATATCTTATTTAAGGAGGCTTCCTGAAAGATGAGTAGAAATTGGCCAGTCTTTTTGGTTGGGTGACAGTGGAACTCAAGAAACAGTAGGGACAGCATGATAGTACATGGAAAGGACTCAAGGTTTGATGCTGCTATTCACTAAAGCTGGCAACAGAGAATGGCAAGGAGCTATTGATGAGTTTAAAGAATGGGAAAGACACACTAACAGCAAAACAGGTGGGTCTGAAGGACACGTAGGGGAAAGAGACCATGAAAGAAACCAAATGGCACTGAGGAAGGGGAACTGGGAAGAAGTGTTACAGGATAGAAGAAAACAGAATACTAAGGAGGGTGAGCACATGCACCCAAGATGAAAGGGGAATTCAGAGTGGGTCCAGGGGTAATGTGTATGGAATGTGAGAAATGGCTGCTGTAGCATGTTGCACCTGGGAGAGTCAAGGGTGTGGGCACCACCCCACCCCCAGGCAGGGCTGGCAAACTCAGGCCTTTTGTGAGGGTAAATACAGGATGTGCAAGTAGTGTCAAAGCTCTGAAGGCCAGCTCAAAGAGAGTCCTCAAAGTTGTTTCAGCCAATTGAACAGTGTCTCGCAGGGGCTGAGTGCCCCTTTGTGTGGATGATGAAATCAGCAGGAGCCAGGAAAAAGTAGCAATAGTAAACATTTAGTGGGTACTCTGCATGTGACCTTGTAAATCATACTGTCACTGCTGTATTACAGATGAGGTAAACACAATTCAGAATGGTTAAATAATCTGCCAAAATTATACAGTAGAGTAGGAGACTAAACTACTGGACGGCCAAGTGCAAGATGCTTGTTCTTTATCATTCTAGAGCTGATGAACAACAGTTCTAAGACAAGACAGAGTTTTCTGGTCTAAAAAAATTTTTTTTTCCTCAGAATCCTGAAACACAGTGATCTTCTAGTGAGAGGGATACTTCCCAATTAGCTCCTCTGAAAAGCCAGAACCTCTGAGATAGTGTTGTATAGATTCCCTAAATGTTTTAGTTCCTCTTTTGATTGAAATATAACCCCCCAAAAACCTTAAGGACCAATGCAAAAGAGGTCCCCAACTCCTGGGCCATGACCTGTCCTGGGCCACAAGGCAGGAGGGGAGTGGTGGGCCGAGTGTGACATATCACAGCCTGAGCTGCTCCTCCTGTCCGATCAGTGGCGACATTAGAATCTCATAGGAGATCGAACCTTACTATGAACTAACTGCACGTGCAGGATCTAGACCACACATTCCTCACGAAAATGTAACACCTGAGGATCCAAGGTAGCAGTGAGGCAGTGATGTGACATCCATCCTTCTGTTTGCCATTTTCCCCACAAAACCAGTTCCTGGTGCCAAAAAGGTTGGGGAGCACTGCCACACAATACAGGATTTACACACAAAATGTCAATGAATCCTGTGAAATGGCCCAGTGGGAAAGTCCTATACTTGACATAACACAGGGCCCATGCTACTAGGAAGACTGATGAGTCACAAACACAAGAAATGGAACCTCCTCAAGGGTCCACTGAAATGGCTGGGCCATTTAATTACAGTGTAAGGTACTCATTTAGACATTAACGGCGTATTACATACCTGTGGCCACACCACACAGGTGCTTTCCAATTCCTACCACAGGTAGGTTTCCCTCTCTAAGCACAGGAATCTTGCCTGAAATAAAAGTGAAAATTAAAGTTAGCACTTTTGTGAGATAAAAGCACAATGTGGCCTTTCAAGAGATAAAATTAATCAGAATCTTTGAATTTCAGGGCTGAAAGAGACTCTCAAACAAATTCTTAAGGAGGTGAAGAAGTGGGAAGGGGAAGAAATGCATAGACGGCCAAGACATGGTATGTGCGCGCACTAGGTTCTCAAGCTGACTGTCATTATTATGTACTGCAAATATGCACTAATTTTTAATTTCGACAAAAAAAGTCTTAAGGATTCCTACATGTAACATAACCAGTTTAGGATTTATGAAGTCAGGAAAGTAACCTATTCAGTGAATTTTAAACACAGTCATTTATATAGAAATGCTGAATTGCTTCTCGATGCTCCATTACATGGTATTTCGAAGATGTTACAGGGATATGTTTACATCATTTTCTTTTTGAATAATAAACTACAGAAAAAAATAAAGGGCACTAAGGAGAACAAGTGAGGCATGTATATGTATGTGGTATATAAATTCCACAGCAATGACTTATTTTCCTTGTCACAGCTGAAAATTCTAAGAAGTATCTTTTGTACATTAGCTAGGCAGACAATTATCTCATTTTCTTTTACAGTTTTGGTAAAGCATGATATCTACAAGTAGGGGTTATAGTATGAACAGAAATAAAATTGAATATGATAAAGAAATTTAGGACATAATATCAAAACTTGTAAGCTCTTCCTGAATGTAACACATCATTTCTAGATGACACTAAAAAAGTTTTTTAAGGTTTCAACTGTAAAAAGTTTGTTACATGTGATATTCTATATTAATAACAATAGATTCATTTTACTTTGTTTTTTTCCCAAAGCACTGTTTTGCATGGTTGGGTTTATAAACAACCCCCAAAGTCGGAAACATCTGTGACTTTGGTACAGCAGCAGAAAGTGATGAGACTTACTCAAACACAAATGTTGAATATCAATTTGAAGTCTTTCGAACACTGAATTTTTCTTTCTATGTTTACCATCCACCTGCATAAACAGAAAATTATTGTAACAATAACTTTTCATATTAAACAAGCTCAATAAAAATGAAAATATTTCAATTTGTTTTCAAAATTTGGGGTAAATATTTTTTCATCTCATTTTTTACTACTGAAAATGATGAATAACAAAATTTAATATTATACAATTTAAGCCAGGTGTGGTGGTACATGCTTGTTATGCCAGTATTCTAGAAGACTAAAGCAGGATGCTCATAAATTTGAGCCCAGCCTGGCAACTTAGGGAAACCCTGTATTGAAAAAAAAAAAAAAAAGGAAGAGAGGGATGTAGCCCCACGTGAAGACCCTAGGTTCAATCCACAGTGCTAAAAAAAAAAAAAGACTGCATAATTTTTGATAAAAACTCTAAATAACATCACCAGTTTTCATAAAGTTTAAAACTTTTATCAATTATTATGTATCTACTATTTCCTTTAATCCTAAAAATTCGAGATTTGCTTACAAAGGAACTGAGGTCCACAGATGTTCAGTAACTTACCTAAGATTATTCCCCAGCTCCTTTATCTTTGTCCCTTGTCACACCTAGTATTCTATATTCCTGTTTCCATTCTCCCTAAAGATCACAACCTCATTACTCTATCCTCATGTACATGTGACTTAACAGATTGACACGTGGGCCCTGGGACACCTTGCAGGGGCATCAGACACACGGCCAACTGTGAGATAGAGCGCTCTACTCAACAACAAATTGGACACATCCGCAACTGAACTCAGCATGCCTCTTCCCTGCGTACATTCTCTCTCTCTGGAGTAGCGCTCCTTGGTCACTCAGGCCATAAAAACATGTCCCGGAATGGCCTGTCTCTCATATTTAATCAACAACAAATCACCAATCTGTGGCTTCCAACCTTTGAACGTTTCTCATACTCCTCCCCTCTGCATCTCACTGCAATGGCCTCGGCTTTCTGGCCCATTTCTTACTTGGATTATTTACTGAATAAAATATATCTTATTAATTTCCCTACTTCATACCTCACTCTTATGATACAAATTTAGTTATACTTCTAGGGAAAACTCTGACCCCCCCCCCCAACCCCATTATGTCTATAACATCACCAATGGTACATATTCCTTTGATCTCCTCCGAGCTGTCACTTCTTCTGTGATTTCGTCCATGACCACCCACACTAGAGGCTGTCTTCCTGCTTCCGCGCCATCAGGGACTCACTATGTTCATTAACAAACAGGACCAAAATACTGATATACCTGCCCCACTGGTTATAAACTCTCTTTACTTTTGAGACAAGGTCTTGCTTTGAGCCCAGGCTGGTCTTGAACTCACAATGTAGCCCAGAATGGCCTTGGACTTGGCAACCCTCCTGCCTCAGCCTCATGAATGCTGGGATTACAGGCATGGTTATAAACTCTTGAAGGCAAGAACCAAATCTTTTCCACTGTGTCCTCAGCAAACAGCAGAATAAAGTCAAACTTCTTGGCCTGTATAAAACACGAGGCCTTTCCAAGGCCAGCTCCGTCTCCAGTCTCCCACCGCTGCACTCACTCACTGCACACACGTACGCCTGTGTTTCCCTGTTGCTTCAGTCCTCTGTTACACTGCTCTTGCGTCCTGGAACGCTGTTCAAACTGTTACCTACCGAACACTAATTTACCTCTCAAGATTCAACTCAAGAATAACTGTCAGGGTTTGGGTCAGGAACATTCCCCAAAGGTTTGATGTGTTTGGAATATGACTGGATCAAAGTGGTTCATTGGATCAACAGGATTAATACACTGATGATTTCACTGCAGTTAGGAGGTGGGGCCTGGAAAGGTATGTTCTGGCCCCAGCTCCCTCCTCTTGCTGCCCTCCCTGCCCCCATGCCCTAAACGGACTTTCCTGACCCCAGGCCCTCCATGCCTTTCCGCCATCATCGGTTGACCACGAGTAGACTGAGACCTCTGAAACAAGAGCCAAGATAAACCTTTTCTCCTCCATAAGTTGTGGGGATGTCCAAGTGACAAATGCGACTAAGATAATCACTTCTGTGTCAACCTGTCCCTCCCTCCTATGAGCCCTATAACATGCTGTGGCTGTGCAGAGCTCTTTCCCTCGCAGTTTAATGCTGTACTACAGTTACATACTTACCCAGCTTTCCTGTCTAAACACAAGCAGCAGAGTACCAGGACCTTGTCTTTAGTTAGCTTTCTGTAGTCAACGTCCCTCAGGGTACCTGACAACAGGCTCAACAAATGCTTATAGGTGAACAGTCAGTGAAAGAATAGGAGGCCCTAAGACTGGTTTTGTTTGCTTCTTTGTTTTGCTGAACCATGGACTGAGCTTGGCCTTTAGCCTGAGCTACGGCCCCAGCCCTTTATTTACTCTGAGTCAGGGTCTGACAAGTCACTGCAATGCCCAGGCTAGGCGCGAGATGTGGTCCTCCTGCCTCACCTCCCAGATTGCTGATTGTGTGTACAACCAACACCCAAGACTTCAGATTATGGACTGTAAGAATCTGAATTTTAAAAAATCACCTTAGTTCAGTTATTAATACAATTAGAGATGATAAAAAGCTATAATCAAACACACAAAAAAAGGAAAATCATTTTAAGAGATACGCTTCTATTTTTCCTAAATAAGAAAAATATAAAGTTTGGTTACTGATATACTACAGCGGTTTCACTCACCTTGAATCTTGTGGTCACTTTTTCTACTAGGATGAAGTGAACTTTTTCGGCATCTTTTAAGGCAATATCAACCCAATGAGATAATTTTCCCTTTCCTGCTCCAAATTCAACAAAGCATCTTCTTGGGCCAAGTAAGTTTAATTTTTCAATGTTACCTAAAATAGAAGCCTGCAAACTTCACAAAATTATTTTATAAACTAGAGCAAATATAATTGGCTCAAACGGGAAAACAGGAATATACATAAGGCAGTATGGGTACATTAATAATTTCTGTTCAGTATTACTTTTTTTTCTTGTCTTAAATACTTAATGCTCTACTTAGCATACAAGTTAGTTATTTTTCTTTAAAGATGAAGACTATAATTTTCTGAGAGTAAAATTAATATCGAGTTTGAAAAAAATTAAAAAATGCTCTACTGAGAAACATCCATGTCCAATTTTTAAGTATCTGTCTATACATATTTCTGAAATGAAAATATTATAAACCCTGAAAGATAAACTAAATAAAACCTCATTAATACTGTGTTGAAAAAGAACAGAATGTTAAGTAAGTGAAAAAAGGTAGTGTTATTGTGGCCTAAACATACCTGCTGCTTCAGATGCTTAATGGCAGGGTCCCCATTTTTAGGGTCATTGAGTGCATCATGTAATGCTGGGTGGGACATGGTGTGATCTTTAAGTGTGGAATCCAAACCTGTGCCAAACAGAAACACAATGGCTTAGGCAACCAAACATGAAACTCTAGGACCTTACACAGTGGTGGAAACAGGCCGTGAAGCAAAAAGGTATCAACTCAGATATTACACAATTACTCAAAAATAATATAACTTGGCAACTTTATGCAGACTTACCTGCACTTGCTTTTCTCAATTTCTTAGTTAAGTTTTCCAACTGTTCTTCAGATAGAGAGGAAATTGGAACCTATATACAAAAATAAACAAAATAATGTAGCCAAAAAAAGTTTTAAAGTACCATGACAGAGCCTGAATAGAGGTTTAAGAGTTGGGAAATCTCAAGGCAGCTCAGGCCCTTCTTTTTGACAAAGCCACTTCCCTAGGCTGTGACCAGAATGGCCCACGGCTAAGTGTTCACTCAGTCTCTGCCATGATATAATCTCCATAACCTCTTCAGGGTTAAGACAAAGCCTAGATGCAGAAAGGAATCAAAACGACCAGTGGGTGGTGCAGGCCTGTAATCCCAGCATTCTGGGATCCTCCTGCTCAGCCAGGAGGATCAGTAGTTTGAGCCCCACCTGGGCAACTAAGTGATTTGGCAAGACCTTATTTTAAAAACAAAAATGGGCTGTGGACATAATTCAGTGTCAAGGCCCTGGGCTTGGTTATCAGACACACACACACACACACACGAGAGAGAGAGAGAGAGAGAGAGAGAGAGAGAGAGAGAGAGAGAGAGAGAGAGAGAGAGAGAGAGACTCAGAGCCTCACTGTAGCCTGTCATGGGGCATGAGCTGGTTTGGCCATCACTACCAATCCTAATTCTTAGGAAAATGCAGTCTAAAATCAAAACAAATTTATCTCAAAGATTGGAATGTGGCTCATTCCCAAGAGATCGTTCATAAATACCTTTTAAATATTAGGTCAGTGTACTTACTAGTTGTTCAGGTACTTCTGTTTCATCTTCTAAGCCTGCATTAATATCTTGAATAAAAAAATCCTTGATAAACACAAAACAAAACCATAATAGTTACTAGGAAGATCACAAAAAAAATCAAAAGTTGATTCTTTCCTTCATCCTGTACTTTGTAGCTGCTATCCTCCCTCCTTCCTATTCATTCATTCATTAGACAATGACTGGGTACCTAAAATGATACCTAATTTACTGTTGGTGCTGGAATTCACCACAATAGGTAACAGAAGAGAAAAATTTGTGTTCATGGATCTCCTGTTCTAGGGAGACAGTTATCTGAATCAGAGTTTGCAGTCTAAAAACTTCATTAGTAAGTTTTGCTAAAGTTTTTACCTATTTATGACATAGATAACTGAGCCATTTTTGCTTTGTACCAAAGAATACATACTGCTTATAAGACTTCCACCTGCATATGAGGCATGCAACATCACCAAAACCAGGTAAAACAGAGGTATTACAATGGCGTGAGTCTGATTTCTTCTGTCGTAAGATATTAATTAAAACTGAAAGTAATATTGCCCTGAGCCATTATGTTACAGTCAACATAACAAGCTATTTTATTTATCTGCAGATATAAATTCTTAATAAAGATCTAGATCAGCGCTGTCCAACAGAACATTCTGCAATGATGAAAATATTCTACACCTGCCCTAACCCACACTGCAATCACCAGGCATGAGTACTGCTAGTGTAACTGAGAACTGGATTTTCAATTTCAATTAGTTTTGTGGGTGTGGGCACCCCAACAAGCAGCTTGCACAAAGTAAAGGACAGCTTCTCCCAGGGAGACGCCAGCCTTGCCTGAGTCTCCAGACCTCCCTTTGCTCCGGCTTCCCTTGGCTCTGTCTGCAATGAGGTGAGCACCTCAGCCTCCGTCATATGCTGCTCCTGCTGCCGGTGGCTCATGAACAGACTGTGTGAGGCCTTCGGGTACTGCGGGATAAATAAATCTTGCCTTCCTCCCTTAAGTTGTGGAGGTTGGGTATTTTGTCCCAGCAAGGAATAAGTAACGAAGGCAGTGTATGTCCCTCCACACTTCCATTGCCTGCAGATATACACGTGTGTACAAACGTATTCTGTCGATGGTATTGATGGCTGACTGCCAAACCACCACCAGGCTGAACATTTTCTTTTGTGAATATAATCTTTAAAATTTCCTATTCTAGTCCCATTTAAAAAAAAAGTATTATCACATGTACTTAAAGTTTCCAATATGATAAGTTTGGGTTTAGATAGATGATTATTATATTGAAGGAAATTAATATTATTTCTCATCTCACATAGTTTTTTCCCCCTTTTTTTCTTCTGTTACAAAACAGAAGATTATTTATCTCCTGACTGAGTGACCTATTGTCATAATGGCCCTGTATACTCCCTGGGTGTAAAAAAGTGTCACTGCAGGTTAATACGCCCTTTCGCTCCAATAGTGAGCATTCTGGCTACTGAAAAGAGGTCACCTACTTGTTTGTACTGGTGCCAGCTCACATGCATGGTTTTCACATACAGCCACTGTCAAAGATGCCTAGCCTTTGTTCCCCGTAATTGTAGTTCTAACTTTCTACCTCCCCCTGAAATCTCTTCTCCACCATTGTCCTTGTCCATCACCTTGTTTGTTAACCAAGTAAGAAGAGCGCAACTATCAAATGAGAACACTCCCAACCAATCTTGTCAGCTGGAGGTCTCCTGACCTGAAAGTCATCACTTAGCACCTCACATCCTCTGCTATCCCTCCTCCGCCCTCCTTCCACCTCCACTTTGTTCCCTGTCCTTGGCTGCACCCTGACAGCACTCCCGCCATCAGTGATGCCCCTCTATGTTTCCACCTTCTATCTCTCTAATGGCTAAGCATGTAACTAAAACTATACTTTCCCCCATTCTCACCTACTTTCCCTCTGTCCCCCTCCTTCTGGATGGCCACTTTGCAAGGTCAATCCTAACCAAGTTTCTTGAAAGAACAGTCTGTGCTTGTGGCTTTCACTGCTTTTTTTTCTGTTTACTCATGTATCATTCTAACTTCATTTTTGTCTTCCCATCCTATTTAGTACCACTTTCCTAAGACCTTTACTCTTTAGCAACCACCGTATTGCTAATGGTGGCTCCTTTTCCGTTCCGACCTGATTCCTCTGTGAAGCTGTACACTTCAGCTCATAATCACACTGCAGTTTCCTTTCTCTCAATAGACCGGAGTGGTCTCAGCAAGGCACCTGGTGCAACATTTGGTCCAAGTGCTTAGTATCTTTTCCCCCTGTAGTTACGTACCCTAGGGTAACTGAAAAATTCAAAACTTTACCTTTAACTTCTATGTAGTTGACTTCCAAATTTTGATTACTTGTCTAACTTTTCTACTGAGTTTCAAACTCTCTAGCTAACTCTGAATTTCCAGTAAATCACCAAGATATATTGATTCTGCTACTTAAACAATCCCTAAATTTACCCTGATCCTTCTGGTCTTTGTTGAGTCTCTTACTACATCCCACTTGGATTTTAGTAACAGCCTCCTAACTAGTCCTGATTCCAAGCTACCGTCCCATACTGTTATAAAAGAAGTTTTTCTAAAAAGAAAATCTGACTACGCCATTTCCAATCTTAACATCTTTCAGTGGTTTTCCACAACTTTCAGAATAAAGTTCAAGTTTATTTGAAAGCATCATGTGGTTTCTCAATTTCATGACTTTGCTCCTTCCTTCCTTCCTTCCTTCCTTCTCTTCTTCTTCCCTCCCTCTCTCTCTTCCAGGCAAGTTCTCACTTTGTAATCCAAGCTGGTCCTGAACTCATTATGTAGTGCAGCTGGCCTTTAACTCCTTGCAAATATCCTGCCTGGGCCTCCCGAGTACTGGGCTTACAGGTACGCACCATCCTGCTTGGCTGGAACTGAAGCCAGGGTCTTGTGTTTGCTAGGCAAGCACTCTTAACTGCTGGGCTGTACCCTCAGCCCTGTACACATTTTTTTCTGCAAAGGACTCTTCTTCCTTTTCATTGTCGTATCACGACTCAGTTCAAAGATTATTCCCTCTGGGAAACACTAATCCCTTGGAACTGATTTTCAATGTACATACTCTACATTTTTCTTTGTCATTTGACAAGAATAAATAAAGTCCCTTATTTACAAGTTTACTTCACAGTTTCAAGCTCCTGAAAGACAGGGATCATATTTTATTGGAATAAGTTAATAGGTAGTAAGTGAATGTTTTTTAATAAATAATGAAATTATTTTTAGAACAACACTCATGTTCTATAAAATTCTACTCTGTGAACTAAGACCACAACTGGATTTATCATCTATATGGTATATACACTTACCTGCATTTACCAAATTTGTAAGTATGTATTATGAGTTATGTTAAATATTTTCTGAGCAAGAGTCTTGTTAAACATTTACATCTGCAATACACTAACTACTGTATATATAAACATTGCATACCACACATTTTAACACTCAGTTTTACTGATCAAATACTTACAGGTTTTGGCTTCTCTCTTGAGTTACATTTTTTCAGATGCTTTTCTAGTTGATCTTCATATACTGTGCTAGATTTAAAAGGAAATTTTAAAATGAGAATTGTGACAATTACTTTTTCTAGCATAGAAAAACCTTTGTCTAATCTATACTTACTGTTTTGGATCTAGAGGACACAGGATTCTTTTCCGAGTATTTTCTTCCTAATAAATCAAAAGGGATAAACTTAAGTAAAATATCAGGTTTATCACTTAATAAGAGCAGATGGAACCTTGATACGCGGCAAGTGAACTCTGAAGGGACACAGTGAAAGACTAGCAAAATCAGGTTAGAGGATTTCGCAACCATGGTTCCAGTGCAGCCAGTGCACACACATCCCTAGCCTCAGGAGGGAAAGAACAAGGGATGCTGTGGACAGGCAAGGGACTAATTCACACAGGCAGTAGGAAAGGCCTGCCTCGTAATATAAATCTAAGATAATGCTAACTCTAATATGCACTATTTATGTACCAAGAACAAAAAATGTTAACCATTTACTTTATTTTGAATTAACTAAAATGCAAAACTGACAAAAACTGTGTCTGGCACATGCTTGTAATCTCAGCCTTCTAGGAGGCAGAAGCAGGAAGATGGCAAATTCCAGCCCAGTCTTGGCAATCTAGTGAGACTCTGACTCAAAATCAAAAGGACTGGGATGTGGCCCAGTACAAAGACACTGGGTTTGGTCTCCAGTACCATACATGAAATCAAATCAAATCAAATCAAATCAAATAATAAAATGTAAAGTGTCTATTTCTCAGGCATAATCTATTTTGAAATGGGTACATCTGGTGGAATGGCCAAACTGAGATAGTTAACCTATGCATTCCTTCATAGGTTTTTTTTTTTGGTGAAAATATCATTGATATTGGTGACATATCATTGATTTCTCAGTTGTTAAAATGCGAGGAAAAAGTCTTAGAAACAATGATGCATAACATTTCAACAATTTGGCATGTGTCACATATTCTGGCTCTGCAACTTTACAGTGTAGCAGTTATATCCTTTTACCTTTTAGTTATATGTATTTACTTACATGGTCTTAGGAAAAAAGAATAGAAAGCTGTCAATTACCAGTTGGGCAATCTTACCCAACATTCCACATGAGTCTGTGTGAAATAGGACAGTACAGCAGTTAAAACCACAGCGCAATCAGACAGACAGCTTAGGGATCATTCTCAGCTGCTTAGCACAGCGTTAGCCCAAATAAAACCTTCCCAGTGTTCACTCATGTTAATTTCTTCTCACTTTATTTCAACAATAATGTGCCTTTTAGCATGCCCATGAAACTACGCCCACTGGGGGTTTTTGCATTTTTGTTAGTGCCAGGGATTGAGCCCAGGACCTTCATGCTGAGCTACTATTTGCTCATTTATTTAGAGACAGGGTCTAGTTCTGTACTCCAGGCTGGTCCTGAGATTACTAAGCAATCAAGCCTAGCATCATCGAACTCATGGCAATCCTCTTGCCTCAGCCCCTCAAGTGCTGGGAGTACAGGTGTTTGCCTTCTCCATTCCAGTCAAGTGGGTATAAGTTTCTTTCCAGAGACTGTAAATCTATATAAATTTGTTTATTTATTTTTTGAGGCAGGGTCTCACTATGTAGCCTAGGCTAGCCTTGGACTCAAGGAGACTCAGCCTCCTGAGTGCTGGGATTACAGGTATGCAACACCACGCCCGGATAACGTGGTGCTGGTGGATCGAACTCAGGGCCTTAAACTTGCTACGCAAGCGCTTTAACCACTGTTCCATTCCTCCAGCTCAATGTAAATTTAAAAAATTCCTTCTAGTATATTCATAAGAGGTGGTTATTGCCTAGGAAACAATTAGAATATTTAAATATGGAACTTCAATCACTACTTTTCTCTAAATTGCTCCCCATGAGAAAGGTGGAGAGTGGAAGGAAGGCAAGGAGAGGCAGCCAGGGTTAACACTAAAAACCAGCATTATCTTAGTAAGCTAGGACTCATACAAATGTGTCATACTTGACACTTTACTTCGAAAAAAAATGCTCAACACTAGGGCTCATCACCGGTTCACAAAGGAGCTATGTTTTTTAAAGTAAAAGCTGCAGAATCCAGGGGACAGAAGCAGAAACCTGTCAAAGAGGGGAGGGACCAGGTTCCAGCACCGACTGGACCGGGAAACTTATTTCCGACTCTCAGGAGGGTAGGGCGATACCAGACCTCCGCGGCTCCAGCGTGTTCACCACAGAACCTTTTCCCTGCGGCCACCACCATCCTGCAGAACCGCTTCTTCTTTTCCACATAGTAACTGCATCTACCTTCAGTTGGAAAACCAGTCGCGTGCGGCGTCGGTGCAGAAGCCGCCATAATTTAGGGTTCGCCTAGACCGGCAAGCATCTGGTACCCAAAGCAAAAGTTGTCAGTTTCCTTCAGGTCCCCTTCCCTTAACAAACATGGCGGCTTCGGGTCCCACCTCATAGGTTAGTGCCCGGAAATAGCGTAACCGACCTTGCCTCTTCCTTCGGAAAACCGGAAATGGGTAATGGTGGCTGGTGAGGTCCAAACTTCCTCCGCCTTCTCTCCTTTTTTTTTCCCCCAATCCCCGCCTCCTTCGCTTGAGCAGAGCGCCAAACTCAAACAGTCGTCGGGATCCCGACGCCTCTCAGGGTGCCGAGGGCCGGGCCTGCTGGGCTTTTCCGCACGTAGGCCGGCGCAGCAGTCGAACATGAGCCAAGTTCTGTTCCAGGAACTAGTCCCGTTGCAGGTGAAGTGCAAAGACTGCGAGGAGCGGTGAGTCTGCGTTGCCCGGTGTCGGCGGTGGCGGTTGGGGTCAGCCAGCGGGGAAGATGGCGGCTCTGTCCGGTGGACAACGGTTTGTGGTGTGGTGCCGGGTTCGGCCCCCAGTCGCGGAGAGGGAGCCCGGCTGGGACCTAATGGTCCCTTGTTTCGCCGGGTTGACTGTTGCCAAGGGGACGGAAGGACGGGACGAGGACTGGGAAGCCGACTGTCATCGAGGTAATGTGGGGAATGCTGGCGTCTGCACGGAGCGGTGGAGGGGACAACGCTCGGGTCCCCGGTAGGTAGGTCCGAGCGGCGGCTCTGAGGACGTTGTCGTGAGCTGGTGGCAGGGCCGGCGCTGGAACGCGGACCGGGCCTCCCGGCCACTTTCCCCCGATCTTTCTTGAAATGGGTTGGGAGTAAAATTTTAAACCGCAGCTAACGTAATAGTAATCATAATAATTGAATAACTGTAAATCAGTGGTATACGTGGAGTCTTCTTCACGTAAGTTACAAAACTAGGTTACTTTTAACCGACTGAAAACAGGAAATTGGAAACTCAGTTTATTAAAGAAATGTTGCTATCTGTAAAACACCTTGCTGAGCTGGTGGGCGCTGGCCATGCAGCGGTCTTCATGGGGTTAACGATCCAGCAGAGGAAGTAAGGACTAATCTCATAAATGCAAAACTGCCACTTTGAGGAAGGAGTACTGTTAGGGCTTCTATAGAGATTTGTCCAGGAGGCTAGAAACCTAAATAATTATTTCTTCAGTTCCTCCACTCCTCAGCTGTCTCGGCTTCTGTGGAAATTGTTTCCTAATTTGTAAAATCGATACAGTGTGCCCACTTGCGTGGTTGCAACGAGGATCAGGTGTGAAAATGCACGTGAAAACTAAATGGTGTGGAGCTTGTAGCTTAAGCAAATGCAGACCAGACATTGGTTTACCGAGTTGCCAGTAATGTTCAACTGTAGTGTGTAATTCAGAATTAGGTCGAAGATTCATTGACAAGGCGGACAGGAGATGAAATTTACAGTTAGTAATGGAGTTAAATGTGGGTTACTTCGTGTGTGTGTTTTGGAGGTCAAGCCCAGGGCGTCCTTCATTCATGCTAAGCGCTCTACCACTGAGTGCCCCCTGCCCTCAAATTGGTTATTATACCCCCCAAGCCCAGGTTGGTAATTATTTTGTGCTGTCCAATGTGGTTACTGGACATTTGAAGTAAAGGTTAATCCTAATTAGTGTGTTGGAAGTGAACATATTCTGTGATAAAATATCAGTAATTTTTGTGTGGCTTATGTATCAACATGGCAATATATGGGGCATATTGAGCTACATAAAATGTAATATTAAAATTAATTATACCTGCTTTAGTTTTTTTACTGTGGACTCTATAAGATTTTAAATTGCGTGTCTGGCTCACATTTGTGCTCTGTGTTTTATCTATTGGACAACTTCTAGAACAGGGGACAGTGCTCATCTGATTACAATAGTGAAACCCTTCGCTCTTCTTCATGTCACTGCATTGTCATCACAGTTGATCTTTTTCCCCCATTTTATTGATATGTGTAAGTGCAAATTTTAAGGTTTACAATGAAGTTTACCATTTTGTGCACCTACTTATTTTGTCAAGGTGACAAGGACTTTATCATTCTACTTTTGTCCCTCTCCCTACGCACCCCTACACAGTTGATCTTCTTAAAACACAATTTCAACCTTTTTGCTTAGAAACCTTTTATAGGATTGGGGCGTAGTTCAGTGATTGGAGCCCTTGCCTAGGATGCCTGAGGACCTTCGTTCAATTCCCCACCACCACATAATAGCTCGGCATGGTGGCTCACGCCTGTAATCCGTGAGGCTGAGGCAGGAGGATTGCTGCGAGTTCCAGGCCAGCTTGGGGTACATACTGAATTTAGAACCAGTTTGGACTACAAAGTGAGACACTGTCTCCAAAAAAAAAAGAAAAAGAAAAATTTTTCTGTATATTCCTGTCACTTATAGCAGGGGCCAACAAACTAGAGCTGGAATGGCAGAATCTCACCATTTGTAAATAAAATTCTATTACGATGAAGCCATGCTTACTAATTGTCTCTGGCTGCTTTTGCTTGATGAGGGCAGAGAAGAGTAATTGCTTTATGGGTTTTCTGGACTGTAGCTCTAGGGTAGGTAGAGCACTCAGCCCTGGTTCCTTCCTAGAGCTGCACACAGGCCAGTCGACTTCCCTCAGAGAGGAGCGTAGCACAAGTTGAGTTCAGGCCCCAGAGCCGGATTGCCTGAGTTTACATCTCAGTTTTACCACTTATTAACAGCTGGATGTTTGATGTTGTATAGTTTGTTTTTATATATCTGCTTTTTTGTGTTTGCTGGTATATTTTGGTGTTGGAGAGTTGAACCCAGGGCTTGTGCCTCACTCTTAAGTGTGCCATCTGGTGCCGAGCTGTACCCCTAGCCTTGATCTTGTACAGTTTGACTACTCTGTTCATCTTTAAGTTCATGATAATCACAGTGCCTACTCCATGGAATTATGAGAGTGAAGTGAGTTAATACATAGATGGCACTTTGAGCATAATAAACATTAACTAAACTTAAGCTGTTGTTAAAGTGTGCTTACTGCATAAAGTAATACAAGGTAAATCACAGAGAAGATGGAGGAAATTCTGTGAAGACAGTGGTAATGATTAGGGAACTGGAAGAAAGTAATGTGAGCTGTAAAGTTTGTGTTTTGATACCAACTTGCTTTTTCAGTTTTGATTCCTAAAATCCCTTCTCTGGTGTATTGGTTACATAAGAATTCTTGTAGTTCTCTGTGCCCAATGTTCTCCCCTTTACTGCATCTTGACTTCTGCTGTTCCCTTAGCTTCTTCTTCTTCTTCTTTTTTTTTTTTTTTTTTTTTTTATACAGGGCCTTGCTCTGTAGTCTGTAGTACAGGTTGGTCCTGAACTCATTATGTAGCCCAGGCTAGCCTCGAACTCATAGCAGTTCTCCTGCCTCTGTGTCCCAAGTGCTAGGATTAACAGGTTTGCACCACCTTGCTCAGTTTATGTGGTGCTGGGGAATCAAACTCAGGGCCTTACGCTTTCTAGGCAACACTAACTATGGAGCTGTTCCTCTAGTGCTCAGGTGCTTTTTCTTTGGTAACCTCCAAGGTATGTCTTAAATGTCTTAATTATCTGGATCTTTCAGAGTTGCTTAGTTGAAACTAATTGTCCTTATTCATTTATTAGATAGCAAGGTGTAGGTAAGGAATCTAATTTGGGATTTGCAATGTGCCTCGGGTTCTTCATTTGTAAAAGAGATACTATTTACTTAAGAGTATGGTTGTTGAATAAGATGATGTATGTTAAGTACCTGGTAGGTACTCAGTAGTGTCAGTGCTCGCCAATCCTTCTTTCTCTTGAAGCTCTAGAATACAGTTAGAAGCAAATCAAGGAAAAGTCATTTAATCTGGCATTAATTGGAGGACATGGACCATGTTTAGTTCTGTTTGTATCCCCAACACTGAGCATATTCCCTGGCTTAGAATGGCTTTTGTTTCAGTTGAAAATTTAAGGCCACAGCTAGTGGGTTACAGGGCCAGAATCCAGTTCTGCAAGTGTCTCAGGGAATATTATGTAGATTTATGCAGTAATTTAGACTGTGATAATGAGATGAGAGGTGGTATCTTTTATTGAGGTTTTTATTCATTTGTTTTATATTGCTTGTATATCTTTACCCGTTATAAGGACAAAATAAGATTTGTGATTTCAGGTAGTATATCCCCTGGAAACTCGGATCTTTCTGCAAGGTATTTCTAGGGGGCGTTGATGTAAATTTAGGGAATATGTTCAATTTATGGCCTTTCAGTTTCCTCCCAATATCCAATGCAGATAGGCAGTGTCTTAGTTACCTTTTTGTTGCTGTGACTCAATACCCAACATACACCAAATTAGGGGAGAAAAAGGTCATCTTAGCTTACATTTTCAGGTCACAAGTCCATTCACAGGTGGTGGCTGGAAATGGTGGGAGCACGTGGTGGAGGAGGAGGTGGAGGCAGCTCCTCATGGCGTTGCAACCAAAAGGCCAAGTCTGAGAGGAAGGGACGAAGTTGCATTTATTCTTTCAGCTCCTCTCCCAGTGATCTGCCCCTACCTGGTTCAGCCTCAGTGTTCCACCCCTTCCAGGTTTAAGCTTTTAATCCACCACACACCTGCAGTCTAATCCACATTCTTGTCATCTGTGATCTGCCACATGCCTGTCTTCCACCACACACTTACCATCTACCACATGCCCATCATCCACCCTGCCAGACCAGCCCCAATCTCCCAAGTGCCCTTGGTTCTGTGGATAATTCACAACATCCAAATACATGAGACTGTTGGGGGATTGTTGAGGTTAGGATCTGGAGCGTCCCCCAAAAGTCTCATGTATTTTAACAGAACCATGTGACATTGGTGGATTGGAGTCTGGTCTGGAGGGGTGGATTGCAGTTAAGTTAGGATTAATGGTGTGTAGTGGCCACACCTGGATGCAGGAGGGATTGGTCACTGGGCGGAGACCTGAAAGGATACATAAGCTGCACCTGCCTTCCTGGGGAACTGGGACTAGTCTCAACTAGCCTCAGCTTGTCTTCCTGTTTGTCCGGGGAAGCTGCCTCCACCTCTCTCTCTGCCATGTACTTGGATTGTTGCCGGCCACCCCTGAATGGACTGTCACCTTCGAGACTGTGAGCTAAAATAAACCTTTTTTTTTTTCTCCTAAGTTTGTGGGTGTCGGGAATTGAGTCACAGCAACGAAAAAGTAGCCAAGACAGGGATGTTCCAGATCCAAACCACAATAGGCACTTCCTCCTCCATCCTGCCCCCTATACTTGGGATTGAAGCCAGGGTCTTTGCACTGAGCTATACTCCTAGGCCCTTTAACATTTTCTTTTTTAAATTTTGAGATAGAATCTTGCTAAATTGCCCAGGTGAGGCTTAAACTTGTAGTCTTGTTGCTTCATCCTCCCAGAGTGGTGGGAGTACAGGTGTATGCTACCATGCCTGGGTGATATAGGCATTTTGAATATATGCAACAATATCATTAATAAATTATTACATAATTAACTCAGAACTTCTAAAGGGTATTTTATTAAGTAGATGCTTCTTTTTTAACGAGTTTACAAAGTGTAGCAGGATTTGTAAAACTGCAAAACAGCATTAAAAGTTAGGAGCCAATTGTATTATCAATCATACTATGTGGCAGAAAAAGCTTAAAAAGGTGAAAGGTAAGCATAGTAACATTATAGAACTAGAAATACCCTCATAAACCATCTAATAGACTCCCTTGTAACCTTACAAGTTAAGAATTGTTTTCCCTGAGAAAGCTAACTGAAGTGGAGTTGGGGTAGAGCCCTAGTTTCATGTAGGCTGCTAGATGCTAGAAATATTCTCATAAAATAGTTTTTCCTGTCTTGTGTAGCGTGGAACAGTGCTGTAATTACCTTTTAGGTAGAAAGTACAAGTTATAATAATACTTAATCTCTTCATAAAAACTAATATTTAACATCCATCATGTGTTCCATAGGGTGACACATTTTCTTACAAAACAAAATGACAAGTAGGACCATAAAAATATTTAAACAGTTGAATCTTTGTCATCTCTTTTCATGTGTACTATGCTGTGTCTGTACTTGTGTGTATACTTTTTATTTTTGTATTACAAAAGTGGTGGAATGTGAAATAGGTTTAAAACATCTTTAGAAAATTAAGTCAAAATACAACAAATTGTTTTATATTTTCTGCAAAAAGTAAAAGCCATTTTTACTCAATTCTAGTAAAATAGCTTTGAGAACCACTTCTGCATAGAAACTTTTAAATTTCTTAATTACTTGTCTTAATATTTATAATTACCTTTATTTGTGTGCCTCTCTTCAGTACTGAATTCTCTTCAAGTTGCAGGGAATATTGTAGAAGGCTCTGATATCTCTCTTAGACCTTAGAATCACTACACAATAAGAGAGAATAACATTTTTGTGAATATATTGCAAAGGGAATATTTTAAGCAGATTTATAGTTTAGGAATCAGAAAAAAACATTTTATATATGCAAAAGATACTATTTCCTGGAATTACAAATGGTCTCTAAAGAGTTTAGTAATTACATTAAAGTTTTAAAATGGAATAAATCAATTTGATTACTTGAAATGATAATTTTTCAATACAAATAATGATGTGACTTTCAATAGGTATTTTATTTTTTTGAGACAGGGTCTCTATATAGCCCAGGCTATTCCTGAGCTCACTGTGTAGCCCAGGCAGGCCTTGAACTCACTGCAGTCCTCCTGTCTCAGCCTCCCGTGTGCTGGGATTATAGGTGTGTACCACCATGCCCATCTTATGTGGTGCAGGGGAATTGAACTCGGATACTCAGTTTGCTAGGCAAGCTCTGTAACCTCTGAGCCATTCCTTCAGCTGCTCAATAGATATTTTAGAGTCAGGGCAGTAAGGTTATATACCAAGATACTATTAGGCACTTCGTATTGTTTATCCCATTTAATCCTCATCACTAACCCATGTTACAGGTGAGAAAATTTTAACCTTGCTTGAAGAATGACTAGGTTGTTTACTAATGGAAGAAGACGTAAACTTCAAATCCAGCGTGTTTCCTACAAATGTGCCAATTGAGCAGAGGAGGTAGTGCAGTAGTAGAGTGCTTGCCTGGCATTTGTGAGGCCTGAGTTCCATTGCCTGTTCGAGTGAATGAATGAATGAACAAATGAACAGACCCTTAGGGGAAGTGCTAGGGCTTAGGACTGGAAACTTGAGTTCATACAGATGATGGTGATAACTTGTGTCGTGTTAATACATCTAATATCTGGGCATATCTTTCCATACAGGAGAGTAAGTGTTAGAGTGAGCATTGAACTACAATCAGTTTCAAATCCAGTTCACAGGAAGGTTGGTATTTCTATTTTAAAATCTAAGTTCTGCATATTATTTTTAGAATGTGGCCTCTTTTGTTACATCCACCCTACTTTTAAGTTTTGGGCCATTTTGTGACTTGCAGTCCGGGGTGTGAAATCTACTGAGCCACCCAAAGAATAGTTGTTTATTTCTGAAGCACACGATATTATGGAGTAAGATGACAGTGTCCTTCAATTTACCCAGAGCATTTAAAAGTCGCCGGAATATGTGTTGCTGCCGTGAAGAATGGCGTGTCATGGTGTAATGTGAGAACAGTGTAAACAGAAGCACTGTAGCTGGATTCAAGAATCTTTTACTTTGCCTTTTGAGGAGAGGCATCAGTCCCATATAATCTTCAGAAGTATGAATCATAACAGAGCTAAAGCTGCAGAACAGAGATTAAGAAATACAGCATTTGTTTTCTCTGTATTTAGCTTTTCCTGAACATAGGAAAAGGACCTAATATTAATAGGAGCTTAAGTTTTTTAAAAATAGCATCTTGGTGAATTTAAGTACTTAACAATTGGGCATTATAACAGGTGTTAATAATTTTTAATAGTAACAAATAGCTTTTTATTTCAGATTTATTGCTGGCTTGAGTGTGTAGCTCTGTACCAGTCCTTCCTCATTTGTAGTCATGCCCTGGTTCTTGTGCCGGTGCTCCCTGAAGTGCATGATTTTGATGTGTGTCTCTGTCAGCTTTAGCTGCTGAGATGGACAAATTATACATTTTAACAGCTTGGGAAATGCTCTTAGGGCAAGAATCTACTCTCTTAAAGAATCAGACCATTTGAGACCTTCATGCTCAGTGAAGTGAGCTGGAAGGAGAAGGTTAACTATCGAATGGTTTCTCTAATATGAGAAATCCAGATCAAAGTGAGGGGAATAATAGGAATTGGAGGAGGGGGAGGATTAGTAATTTTGCCACGATATGTATATGCACAAAATACTCAAGATCAATGTAAGCATTATGTATTGGATCTATACGTATCAATAAAATGAGGGGAAGAATTAACAAAAGAATGAGAGCAGATGTGCTTCCTTTTCAAGTGCCACCTGGGGAGACCAGGTCCTCCTAGGCAAAGCCTTAGCAACGCGTCACCTGATACTTGTCTTCCACCTGATACTCTTCTTCCATCTGAGTGACTTTCTTTTTCAGGGTGGATGGCTGGTAGTTGTCCTGGTCTACATCTACCTGTTTTTATGTGCCAGTGCAGTTTACTTAAGGGGAATGGAAAACATAAACCAGTTGTTGTGCCCTGCAATAAGGAATATCTCTCACGATGCCACAGTGCAGTGCCGTGAAGCCTGGTCTCAATTCCCTGTACCTCGGATAGGATGAGTCTTAAACTTTGAGCTGCTAGCATTTTTTAGTTTTTTTCAGACCCCATGAAGCTGTCAAGGAACAGAGTATCTATCCTACTTAAGATCTTATGTCTGTGAGGACTAACAGAAAATGAAGCTGTCAGAGATGAAATTGTGATATGTTGATGCTACTGGATTGCTTTATTCTGATGACGGAAGATCTGTTAAAAACATTTCTTAAAAAGCCAACAATCTTTCTTTTAGGATTTAGTTATCCGTCTGACTGATGACACAGATCCATTTTTTCTGTATAACCTTGTTATATCTGAGGAGGATTTTCAAAGGTAAGTAAAAAAAGTAGTTTTTGCTTGTCATAATGTTTAGAATACATCTCTGAGTTCTAGTAATGTATTGGTACTACCATCTTTAGGTCATCTGATATTTGTAGGTGGACCTCTTTAGAACATTTAGTATTTCTGGAAATACTGAACTGTTTGTTCTATGGTTATTTAGAATGCCTTTGAATATAAATATTTTGTCTATTATTGGAGTTCTGCTAAAAACAGCTTAGAAATTTGGAGCTTTAGTTAAATTTCTTGACTTTTTTCTCTCATTGAATAAATGCTATTAAAGTTCCCTGGTTTAGTTCTTGATTATAGTAGATGTTCAGTAAACAATCTTTCAAGGTATTAATTATAATTAGGAGTAGTAATTACATTTTTAAAATTTCTTTTCCTGTCTTCTATATAGTTTAAAATTTCAACAAGGTCTTCTGGTAGACTTCTTAGCTTTCCCACAAAAATTTATAGATCTCCTTCAGCAGTGTGCTCAAGAACACGTCAAAGAAATTCCCAGGTAAGTTACATACAGCACTGTCTTACTGCACTTTCTTCAGGATAGACACTTTGAAAGACAAGCTAATGGCAGAATATTTTCCATGCATTACAGTTGCTCTTGTTTAGTCTTAAAACTGGGTTTAGTGATTATTGTTAGAATCAGTTATTTCATTAAGAACTATAAAAATACAGTTTTCTAATTCTGCTATTCTTTTCATCTTTATTAGCTACAATTCTTTCATTTTCCCTCATCCATGAGGGGTATTTGAGTATGAGATCATATAGTATAGGATAAATGCTTGTTCTTACTATGAGCTCAAGGACACAACACGCACGCACGCACGCACACACACACAAAAATTTAAAAAATGAGAGGATATATATATATATATATATATTACTGTTTAAAACACCCCCCTTCCCCATAATTTATCTTATCTTGAGCACTGGGGAGTCCTTTCACATCAGTTTCTGTGGTTTCATATGTTCTCCGTCTGTCATGGTCTTTCTAAGTAGCAGAGCTTAAGCGTTGGTGGGGGAGAGTGGCCTTATCTTGTGAGTGTGTTGTAATGGAGCATTTTCTCCTCGAAGGTTTTTGCTACAGTTGGTTTCTCCAGCAGCTGTTTTGGATAATTCACCTGCACTTTTAAATGTGGTAGAGACAAATCCTTTTAAGCATCTTACACATCTCTCACTAAAACTTTTACCGGGAAGTGATGTGGAGATAAAGAAATTTCTTGCAGGGTGTTTGAAATGTAGCAAGGTAAGATTGAATTTAAGTTATTCTTTTAAAATAGTTGATAAATCACTGAAGAGCTATATTGCCATTATTTCTTACTTTCTGAATAAAGTGGTATAGGATGTAATGAAATTGTTTTATCATTTTTTTTCAGTTAGTCAAGGTACAACAAATGTAGAACTAGAAACAGGAAGAAACTTAAGCCTCAGTTCTTAATAACTTTCCGTGACCTTGTGCAATTTGCCTAAACTCTCATATCAATATTCTTATCAGCCGGAATAAGTGTGTAGAAGTAACTATCCTCTCTAGCCCATCTCTAATGAGTTTAAACATGTGAAAGTGTCTTCAGTGTTAGAAAATGTGGGTAGCCTAGGGTATGTGACATAAGGAAACAGCATACTATTGCAGCTTGAGAGGTTTTAGAAAATTATTTTAGTTAAGTGCTACAGATAAAATTCACATCGCAAATTCTGATGGCACTCAGGTCATCTGGTATCCTGTGAAATGGGATATCCTGTTTTAGGAGTTGTGAGATTTATGTCTGACAAGCTCTTCAGATGGTACTGGTGCTATATTTTACTACACTTTGAGTGATGTGGCTAATGTGGTTGATTGTAAACTGCATATTTTTAAAAATTTTATAAATAGGAAGAAAAATTATTACTGACACAATCACTGGATGATGTTACTAGGCAACTGAACCTCACCAAAAAGGTAATTCATGTTTCATTTTGTCACTCTGAGTCATGTAAAGATCGGTTAAGTCCAACCTTTTGTTTCTTTCAAAGCTATCCTTGGTTTTCTCCTTATTCTCATGTTTCTCTATTAGATATTTAATTCCACCTACACGTTTTTGTCGTCTCCAGGATATGGCACATTTTCGTAAAGTCTGCATAAATAGTACAATAATGCTTACTGTCTATGACATTGTTGTCCCATTTTATTTGCCTCGTTTCTTTGGCTTAAAATGGCTTTTCAGTTTCTGTCTTCTAAACTTTTGCCTTTCTTGGGCTGGAGGAATAGCTCAGTGATTAAATGCTTGCTTAGCAAGCTCAAGGCCCTGACTTTGATTCCCCAGCACCACGTAAGCCAGGTGTGGTGGTGCAACCCTGTGATCCCAGCACTCGGGAGGCTGAGGCATGAGGATTGCTGTGTGTTTGAGGCCAGCCTGAGCTACATAGTGAGTTCAGGACCATCCTGGACTGGAGAGCAAGACCCAGTCTCAAAAATTAATTAACTTTTTCCCTTCTTTCTTTTGTTTGCTTAAAATTAATTTCTCAGAATGGAAATTATATCAGTCACAGCTGCTACATTTTTACCCCTAATCCTTAGTGTTGTAGATCAGAGTGTTTGATGAGCTGCATGGCTTCAGGCACAAATTACGCCTCTGTGGTATAGCCCACTTGGAGGCCTGGGTTTCCTAACTGGGAAGTGAACTAGTTTATGATGGGTTTGATCTACCAAGGTTACTTTAATTACAGCTGCCAGAGGAGAGGACTTGGTGGAGAAGATCTGTATATAATTAAAAACTTAAAGATAAGCTTGATCTGTGAGTTATATTAGCTCTAAAAATGCTTTTATTTGTGTCTTTTATTTCTTCAAATAAAGATTGAAAATATTCTGTTAGGAAAAGGCTGTATGTCTTGAAATTCTTGAGTTGTGTTTTCTTTAATATTCTTGTATCACCAGATTCTAATCAGAAATGTAACATCTTCAAAATACTATTTTAATGTTTTGTATTGAACTCTTATTTTAGACATTATCAGAAAAAATACAAGAATTAGACAAGCTACGGAATGAATGGGCATCACACGCAGCATCGCTGACAAATAAGCATTCTCAGGAGCTGGCAGGTGAGAAGGAGAAAGCACTGCAGGTAAGTTGTAAAGGTAACTGAAGAGAATGAAATTGTGTTCTGTTTCCTAATTATAACATAATCTTGCTTAAATTTCCAACATTGTAGAAGTATATGAAAGTTGGGAGTTTGTTTTTGAACATTTTACTACTTATACTCCACATATGCAGGGCATGATTGTATATGGTCATACAGCTATAATCCCAGCAGTTGGGAGGCGGAGGCAGGAGGATTACTGTGAGTTTGAGGCCAGCCTGGGTGACATAGTGACTTCAGGACCAGCTTAGACTAGAGTGAGACATTGTCTCAAAAAAAACATCCTATAGAGTTTAATGTACTTTTTAAATATTTTGGGTTTTTTGCTAAATTTATTTTTATTATGTATTTGCAATACATAATAATAATCAGCTTACAAGTTGGTGCCTATACATATCACATGTTGACCATTGTTGCTTCCTTTTCCCTTCCCAAAATCTTGTACATCCCCTTAACGCTCTCTACAATTTCATCTTTCTGCTGTCTTCCATCTCTCTTAATTTGCTCTATTAATTTTTAATATTTTGGTTTTCTCATATTAGAGTAAATGTGATATTTAACCTTCTGTATCTGATTCATTTCATTCACTATATTTGATGGTCTCAAGTTGCATCATTTTCCTACAGATGATTCAGATTTCTCTTTATGGCAGAGTAGCACACTGTCACGTAATTATACCACATGTTCTTTATCAATTTATGTGTTGATTGACATAGGCTGCTTCTAGGATTTAGCTGTTATTTATTTTGAGACAGGGTCTTGCTCTGCAGCCCAGGCTGGTGGTCCTGAACTCATCATGCAGCCCAGGCTGGCTTTGGACTCAAGGCAATTCTCCTGTCTCAGCCTCCCAATTGCTGGGATTACAGGTGTGCACCACCACGCCCAGCTTATGTGATACTAGGGAATTGAACTCGGGTACTTAGCGCTTGACTTAGAGCTGACTAAGCAAGCGCTTTAACTGATTTAACCACTGAGCCATTCTTCCAACCCTAAGATTTAGCTGTTTTAAGTTGTGCTGCTGTAAACCTGGGTATGCATGCATCACTATTACATGGTGACTTTAATTCTTTTGGGAAGACACCCAGAAGAGTGATAGTTAGTTCAAATGGGATATGTATTCACAGTTTTATGAGGAATCACCACACTGCTTTCCCTAATGTCTGTACCAATTTACATTTCCACCACTCATGAAGAGTGTTTTTTTTTTTTCCCCTACAGCCTTGCCAGCATTTATTGTTTTTTGGGTTTTTGATACCAGCTGTTCCTGTGTAGTCAGATGGAACTTTGATGTTGTTTTGATTTATATTTCTCTTAGTTAAAGACGCTAAATAGAATGTATTTTTTTTTTTTTTTGAGACAGGCTATGCAGTTCAGGATGTTCCTGAACTCACTAGCCTAGGCTGGCCACAAACTCATGGCAATCCTCCTGCCTCAGTCTCTGAAGTCTGGAATTACAGGCATGCACCACCATACCCAGCTTATATGGTGCTGGGGAATCGAACTCAGGGCCTTGAGCTTGCTAGGCAAGGGCTTTAATTGCTGAACTGTTCCTCTAGTCCCCTTTTAGCTTGTATTCATTGACCATTCAGACTTCTAAGAACGGTCTGTTCATTTCATTTGCCCGTTTTCTGGCCAAGTCTTTTATTTAGGGGATCTGAATTTTTTCAGCTTTTGGTATATTCTTGATGCTCCTCTGTCTGAAGAGTAACTGGCAATTTTTTTTTCCCATTTCATGGGTTCTTTCCTCACTCTATTGATAGTTTCTTTTGCTGTGCAGAAGCTTTTTAATTTGATGTAATTCCATTCGTTGATTATTGGTGTTACCTCATGTGCGTTGAATGTTTTATTGAGAAAGTCCTTGCCTTTGCCTGTGTCTTCTAGTGTTGTGCTTATTTTATCTTCTAGCAGGTTCAGCATTTTCATTTTAATATCTAGAACTTTATTTTGATTTCATTTTTTATATATGGTGAAAGAATGATACTTTCATTCTTTTCCATGTGTTGGGTGTGTTGGTTCTTTGTTTTTTCTTTTGGTTACACTTTCCCTTTCAGTGTTTCCTTTCCTCTTTGTTCTTTGGTGCTGTTTTTCTCTCTGTCCCTTTCTAAGTATTTTCTGTCATGCTGGTCTAGTACTTGTAAATTTCTTTACAGTTTTTCATGATTTTTTTTGCTTTAACTTTCAGAAATAATTTTGCTGTTATAAAACATCCTAGTTTGACATTTGTTTCCTTTTAGAGCTCGGAGGATTTCATTCCAGGCTGTCCTGGTCTTTAAAGTTTGCATGGAAAAATCTGTGGTTATTTGGATGTGCTTGACTTGGTATTCTCTTAGTGCTTTTAATATTCTCTCTTTGTGTTGAATTTTTGAAAGTGTGTGATGTGACATGGTGAGGTGGTTTTCTGGTCAAAGTTATTTGGTGTTCTGTATGCCTCTTGTACCTGAATATGAATTCCTTTGCCCAGGTCCAGGAAGTTTTCTGTCATGATTTCAGTGAATAAACTCTTGATGCGCTGTGTGCTGGCCTCAGCTCTTCATCTTGCATCCATAATGGAGATTGGCCGTCTGATCATCCAGTGGCTGTTTTGTCTAGCTACCTTGCTGTCTCATTGTGAGGTTGCCCCTGAACGTGATCTTCGTAGTGTGGTACTCTGTCATCACAGCATTCTAGCCAGCTTCTTTGCTTTCAATTGAAATTTTCATATCATCTTAATTTTTCAGATTTTCACTTCTTCCAAAATGTTCTTTTAAATTTTGCATCATCTTGTTTACCTCAGCTAGCTTTATGTTTGTGTCTTCTAAAACTTAGTAAACCTTTTATCTATTTTTTGCTTCTTAAGTTCCTCTTTAAGTTCCCTAATCATTTCTTGCATTTGTTTAAGTATGTCTTGTTTGAACCGTTTGCTTGGTCTACTTGTTTTCTTACTTCCTTTTCTATAATACTAGTTCTGGGGAGTCAAGCATTTCTATGGGTGTCATGTTTTTTTTTTTTTCTCTTGTTTCTATTGGTAAAGATTGTAGGGCAGTTAGGGTTAAAAAACAAAAAGCACTCCTGAAAAGCTTTTCTCAAAAAGAACAATTAAGGTGAGCCCCAAAATTTTCACAGCATCAAGTTACTTGAGCTCATAGTCTCTTTTCTTATTCTGTGGTGCCACGACTATGCGCTAGATGGGGGGCGAAGAGGGAATAGCAGTGATAGGCCAACTGGGGTTTCTTGCTCAATCTTTGCTGTGTATTTTGGTGAGACCTCCCTGCCCCTGTGTTCTGTGCCTGAATCTGCAGAGTTGTTTCTCTCCTGAGGACTTCACTTTAACAGAGAAGCATTCCTCTGAGTGTGCATGAGCCTGGGTGAGGGGAGCTGGCAGTCCCCTGAGTTCTATGCTGGAACTGTGCAAGCAAGGGGCCCCTAATTGACCAGTGGCCTCTAACCCACCTCTCTCATACCCATTCCCCTTGGCAGACTTGTCTCCTCTCCCCTTGTGATGGGGCAGAACTAGCTCTTCCTCTAGCTCAAGAGAGATTTCCAGATAATGCCCCCCCCCCACCACACATAGGTAAATTTGCCTTGGTTGATTGTTTCTTCATAAGATCCATAATTGAAAATAGTGGTCTTTTTAAAGAGAATGAGGAACTCTGGTAACTGTTGAGAAGAAATTATGATTGCTTTTTTTTTTTTTCAGATCTTTCCCTATTGTATTTCTGGTTTTTCTTATCTATTACTCTGTCATAGGCACAGGTTCAGTATCAACAGCAGCATGAACAACAAAAAAAAGATTTAGAAATCATCCATCAGCGAAATATCCACCAGCTACAAAGCAGAATGTCAGAGTTAGAAGCGGCCAACAAAGACCTGACTGAGAGGAGATACAAAGGCGACGCCACTGTTAGAGAGCTCAAGGCCAAGCTTTCTGGTGCTGAAGAGGTGCTTCTCCACTAGCCTTACTAAGAGTGATTGACTTTCGTCACTGTGTTTTAATTTGGTTACTTTATTACCGTGTGGGTGGCGTTCTTCTGTGTGCTCTGAAACTGCATCTATGGCGTTAGAATGATCATTTCCTACAGTGCACTGAACATTGAGAATCTGAAATGTGATGAAAGAGCTAATTCAGAACAGAATGGAGGTAGACTTGGATATTTTTAATTAGGATTTTGAGTGGTTTCCTGGCACAGCTCTCAAATTTATCAGTGTTTTTCGTTGTTGCAACATCTGCAACTTGAGTACTGAGTGTTCACAGATAATCCTGTTAGCCTGCAACTGACTACCAGGCAACTAAGTAGTAAAGTTTAGAGTCCAGTAATAGTAATGATAATGGTACAGGTAATGGCTAATGTTACTCAGCATATATTATGTGGTGGACACTATTAAAGTAACTTATACGTATTATCCTTAACGACAGTTTTTAAAGATAGGGACTGTTGTTCCTGTTGTATGTATGATGGAACTACGCACAGAGATGTTAACTGACTGATCTCAGGTCTTGTGATCAATAAGTGAAAAAAATGAAGATTGCACACACCTATTTTTTTCCTGTCTTATATTCTGTTAATTCTTTTAAACACCGAGTGTGTGTGTGTGTGTGTGTGTGTGTGTGTGTGTGTGTGTGTATTTGGTGGGAATGGAGCCAATCAGAAGCTCAGTCTTTGTGCTGTGCTGTACTTATTGGTTCTGTGGTACTGGTGATAGTCTTCTGCATATCATTAGTATACATTTATATTACATGAAATAACAATGTGATTTATTTGTTTATTTATTGAGTCAAGGTCTTGCTGTGTTGCCCATCTGGTCTCAAACTTCTAGTCTCGAGCCATCCCCTTGCCATAGCTTTCCAAGTAGCTGGGACTACCAGGATGCCTCCGAGTGCCTGGCTTATTATTTTATTGAGGTCTATCAAATTAAAAAGTGAAAATTAGTCAACCAAATACAGTGTTACACACCCATTGCTCTTAGTTACTTTACCTGTCTCAAAGTAGAGCCATTTTAAACATTGAGCTGAAAGTGTAGTTCCGTGGTAGAACACTTGCCTGCTTGCACAAGACCCTCATCTCATCCCAGAAATAAGTGAGTGAATACAAAAAAGCCTGCCAGACTTCCCTCTCGCCAGTCATGCTTAGGACTATGAGCTCCAGTGTGAATGGCACCTGCCCGCTTGATGGTTGTGTTCTCAGGCTTGTCTTGACAAGAAATGCTTAGAGTTTTTAACCCTGTAACTTTTAGTTTTCATACCAGGTAGTAAGTTATTTAACTTATTTCATAGTATGTTGGAAGTCTAATTGCTTCATTGTAATGCTCTGTGGTTTCTTCTGTTTTAGCTCTGAAACTATTCAGTATATTACGTCTTTAGTATGTTGAGGTTTAGATAATCAAAATCAAAAGTACTTCCTTGAGGATTTGTGCAGTATTTATAAATTATAGCCTAGGAACTAACTTCTGAGTAGTGAGTTACCTAATTATATGAAATTGTATTTTTTAGGTATTGATGCCCTTAAAATGATTGCTACCATGTATTACCTATTACGTGCTCGTAACTATGCTAGGCAATTTTACAAGTGAGGGAACCAGGACTTAGGTAGACTAGGTAATTCCAAAGATCACACTGTAGAGCTGATTTGAATTCAAGTCTTTCTGATATCAAAGACTGTGCTGCTCAAACTATTATAGTATAACACTGTAAAAGTTTTGTTTAAAGTTTTTGTTAAAAACTGTGTTTCTCTTAGTACTGTGGCTTGGACTTTTGTGTCCAGTCACATTTAAGTTGCTGTTGGCTGATTATGAAATGATCTCTTCTAGATTTTTTTTTGCAATACTTATGACAACTCAGGACCTACATTCTTAGCGTTTTTTTTTGAGACAGGGTCTCACACTGTAGCTCAGGCTGGTCCTGGATTCACTGTGGAGCCCAGGCTGGCCTTGGACTCAGCAGTCCTCCTATCTCAGCTTCCCAAGTGCTGGGATTACAGGCGTGCACCACCACGCCCAGCTTAGGTGGTGCTGGGGAATCGAACTTGGGTACTTAGCTCTTGACTTAGTGCTTGCTGGGCAAGCACTTTAACCACTGAGCCATTTCTCCAGCCCCTTAGCTCTTTTTATATTTTATTTTGAGATAGGGTCTTTATAAGTTGCTAAATTACCCAGACTGGGCTCAAACCTGTGATCATCTTGCATTAACCTCCCAGAGTATTGGAATTCTGAGCTCATGCCACCACACCCAGCATGTTCTAGACTTAATGAATTTTTAATAAGTAGTTATGCTTTGTGTATTTGTATTATACTTTAAAGCATGAACCAAAGGGAATCCTAGAAGTATTAAGGTATTTGTTACTGTGGAAAGATAATTTATGATATGTTATGGGAAGAATATAGATTATAAAGCTGTACAACACAATCCTTTTTTTAAAAAAGCAAAAGAAAAAGCGATTGTAGATCATGATGGTTGCCCGTAGAATCAGCTGGGAGAGATGTCACAAAATTCTTGTATGGTGTTAAAACATGAGTTAGGACTTTAAAACTATTAGACATTTTAATATTTTAAACATTGTAATTATAAATAGCAGACTAGCCAATTTTCATTTTTCATAATTCATAATTTCTTTTGTCTGCCCTGTAGGAACTGCAGCGGATTAGGCAAGAAGTCCTCTCCTTGCGCAGGGAAAATTCTACACTAGATGCTGAATGCCACGAGAAGGAAAAGCACATTAATCAGTTACAGACAAAAGTGGCAGTTTTGGAACAAGAAATTAAGGATAAAGACCAGCTTGTTGTAACAACAAAAGAAGCATTCGATACAATCCAAGAACAAAAGGTCTTTAACATTTTTCTTAACAAACTGATGGTGGCATTTACAAATGATGCTTATTGTAAACAAATACAGGTGCACTAATTCATCATGTTTTACACCTGTCAGGTGGCCTTAGAAGAAAATGGTGAGAAAAATCAGGTGCAACTGGGAAAACTTGAAGCGACAATAAAATCATTGTCAGCAGAACTTCTGAAGGTTTGTTTAACACATTTAACAGAATGTTAATCTTTTGCTGCATTTTGTAGAGATGACATATGGAGCTTTTTACAGGCAAATGAAATTATCAAGAAGTTACAAGGTGATCTGAAAACCGTAATGGGTAAGCTGAAACTGAAGAATGCAGTCACTGTCCAGCAAGAAAGACTGTTGGCTGAGAAGGAGGAGAAACTGCAGACGGAGCAAAAGGAACTGCGGGGAGTTGGGGAGTCTCTTCGAGTCAAAGAGCAAGAGGTAGTTATGTTTGTGTTCTGACTTTTTTGTCTACAGATTATATGAAGCTTCTTCAGATGTGTTTTTAAAATTTTTACTTTGTCATTATTACATAAGTTTTATTTTTTTAGCACAACTGAATTCAACAGAAGTTAGTAACCTAATTTTGTTGTTGTTGTTGTTGAGACAGTATCTTGCTCTGTATGTAGCCCAGGCTGGTCCTGAACTCACTATGGAGCCCAGGCTGGCCTTGGACTCACAGCAGTCTTTCTGTCTCAGCCTCCCGAGTGCTGGGATTACACGTGTGTGCTACCACGCCTAGCTTATGTGGTGCTGGGGGATCGAACTTGGGTACTTAGCACTTGACTTTGAGCTTGCAAGCGCTTTAACTGCTGAGCCATTCCTCCAGCCCCACTAACCTGATTTTGAAAAGTTAGTTGTCATGACCAAACTACTTTGATTTGTGAGACCTGCACCTAGTGTGTGGACAAGTAAGTTGGGTGCATGTGTAAATGTTTCATTACACAGTTGCGTTCTTATATTAACAATAGTAATTTATTATTTAGTAATAGATTTTTCAGTTTTATTTTAACCTTTATTTGATTTACTCTGAGGGTTGATATATTTCAGGTATGCAAATTACAAGAACAGTTAGAAGCTACAATTCAAAAACTTGAAGAAAGTAAACAGCTTCTAAAAAATAATGAAAAGTGTAAGTATTTTGTTTTTTGTGTAAATGTTTCAGTTTTTTATTTGATTAGAAGTGCACACACAGAAAAGTGTATGTCAGTCAAGACATGGCTGTATACGAATCATTTCTGCTATGTCTGAGTGTCTTTGCCTTAGTGAATTATATCATATGCCCTATGAAATCATTATTGTTATTATAAAGAGAACTGTTGTGCCATAACCCAAAGTTAAAAATAGTGAAAATTTTATGTTTAAGTTTTTCACTACTTCTTAAAATTATGTTAACCTGTATTAGTAGTAATGTGAATGATTTGAAACTAAATATAAGATTAAGTTTTCAAGTAACATTTCTTCGGTTCCAAGAACTGGTTGTCAGACATAAGATTGGGAACTTGAAGTAAAATTTAAAATCTAGGCCCAGTAGTGCAGGCCTCATCCCAGTACTCTGGGAGGTTGAGGCAGGAGGATTGCACGTTTCAGCCCAGCATGGACAACATAGCAGCTTGGTAAGACCTTGACTCCAAATCTGAAATAAAAATGAGTTGAGAATGTAGCTCAGTGTGAAGGCTCTGGGATTAACCATCCTATAGGTAGAAGCTTTCAGAGATATTTTTGATTAGCAGAAATATGTGCTTCTGAGGTGGGTATATAGTTCTAGAACTCAGTTGTCTGAGGCAGGAGGATTGCAAGTTTGAGGTGAGCCTGGGCTGCATACAGAGGCCTTGTCTATAAAAAAAAAAAAAGCAATAGGAATTGTATTGGCAGTTGGTAAATAAAATCTTTAATAAACCTGTATTGTTCATCTATGTTGTAAGGCAGTTGTAAAAATTTAAAGAGCTTAATGTAATTTTTAAATATTTAAGGTGATTAGAAAATAAAAGCAAACAAAATTCTTTACCTGCTTCTTGATCTCTTATTTAAGTAATCACTTGGTTAAATAAAGAGCTCAATGAAAATCAGCTGGTGAGGAAGCAGGACACCTTGGGACCTTCTCCCACGCCCCGTGTGCATTCCAGCAGCCACCCTGTCCGGAATGGGATCTCACCTAATCTCAATATGGTAAGATTTAAAAAATAGATGTGAGTGATACTAAAGAATTTCTTAAGACAAAAATGTTTTCAGCTAGCGAGGAAGCCTCCATGATTTAAGGAACTGGTACTAGTGCAGACTGGAATACTGAAATTACTTAGCACTGATGTGTAGTGTGAGTTGCCTCTGGAAATAGGTGGTCTTGCTCTAACAAGCTGGATTTCAAGGGTATCTTTTTTTTGTAATACTTTACTAGGTAATAAAAATCATTCATGACTTTAAGTGCCAACTATGCTGAAAAAAATTTAAAACGTACATATACCATTTGCACATATACACAGAGAACATTCATTCAGAAGATTTTTGAGAGGAGAGAACTCAAGGTTGTCCTCAGCTTTGGAACTACAACTCAAGAAGGCTAAACTAGATTCTATCAGTGAACTAAAAGGGGAGTAAAAAACAAAACAAAAAAGCTATCATCAGCAGGCTTGTCCGCTCCAGAGTCTAGAATAGGCTATGTGATCTAAGCTTCCTGGCTTCTAGGACCAGGTCTTTTGCTTTTTCCCTGCAAAGGGTCCAGGGAGAGAGCAGAGCAGCTCCTCACGTTGGGAGTGGCCTGGTGTTACAGGGTGGCTGTGCCTTGTGCTCACTGCTCGGCCCTGCTCTCTCCTACTGAACGTAACAACTCACAGAAGAGCAGCATGCGATGAGACCGTTCCATAGCCACGGTGAGTCAAGTGACAGGACGAGGCCAGGCTGGGCTGTATCATGAGTTCAGGCCTGCTGTGGAATACAGAATGAGGCCCTGTCGCAAAAAAAAAAAAAAAAAAAAAAAAAAAAGGAAAGAAAAAAGGTCCCTCTGTAACCATGTAGGAACAGACAAAAATATGAACATTGCCAGACTCCAGCAGTGGCCAGGCATTCTGTCCTGGCTAACCCTCGTATCTACTGCTGCTTTAACCAGTGACAGCTTTAGCCTTAGTACATTTTTTTTCTGCTTTATTTTCTCCTTGTTAGGTAGTATTTAGGCATCTAGTCATAGATTTATCCTTATTTCCTGATACCTCCCAGTCCACAGCATTGCACCCCTGAAGTTTCCCCTGCGTGGACTGACACGTGCCAATCCAGTTTGTTCCCTTTAACATTCCTCATGCGTGCCTGTGATTTTCTGTGGCAGGCAGTCTTCATTGTGGAAGGAGCAGCAAACCCAGCCTACGTACCGTTGCTGTCTTCCTTGCGCACTTTGGATGGAGAGCACTGTCAGGGTGTAAAATCCAATTGCCTATTTTAAAAATTTTTATTATTTTATTTTATTTTGTTTTGAGAAAGGGTCTTGCCAAGTTGCCCGGGTTGGGCTCCATCTGGGATCCTCTTTCTTTAGCCATTCAGTGCTGAGATTGTGGGCATGTGCCAGTTTCCCTACTGCCTAGTTGAAATTTTAATCCACTCTGATAAAATAGGGAAAGAATTGCTGCGAAATTGAAAAAGGTAAAGAAGTACCTGGGGCTGAATAATGAGCTTGAAAAGAATCGATAGGTTTAACCTGACCAATAACTTGCTAACTGCCAGGTGTTTGCCCAGTATGCCTCAGGTGTACAGTTGTGTCTCGGGTTCTGTGTTCCAGGGGGCCTCTTGGAAAAACAAACTTTGATTTTCCGACATTAGTTAATGGTGATGCTCCTATGTTGAAAATTAGTGCAAAGCAAATTATTGTCTGAATTAACACATTTGAGAACACTAGTCTTTTTTCAGCAAATTATTTTTATTTTATCCGCGGGAAAGCCTAGTGAACTGAGCTTGTTAAATAGTTTGTTTGAACTCTTCAAAGATGGGCCCAATAGTGTGTTTGATCCAGGCATACACAAGACACTCTGAAAACGCCCTGAACCAAGGAAGGAGATGACGGCCTCACACTATGCCCGTCAAAACAGTTTTATGGTATTGTGATGAAGAAAATGGCTTCTGGAGTCGTGCCCTCCACCCTGACTGCTGTCAGCAGATGCTGTGTCTTCTGGATCAGCAGGTACTACTTAGCACTGTTTCTCATCCTTAACCAGTTTTATGTTTGTATTTTTAGGTGGATAGTAGACTGACTTACCCAAGCTGTGGCCTTGGTTATCCTGTCTCCTCTGCATTTGTGTTCCAGAACACCTTTCCTCATCCAGTAGCTACCAAAAATGCCATCCCCTCCGGTTCAGGACCAAAGGTACCCAAGTTAACTAGCGCCTTTTAGCATGTAAATAACCTGTACCTTTAAAATTTTCAAGTGTTCATTATTGTCTGGTTAGTTGCTAAGTATTAGGTAATATAGATGAATGTATTACCAAATATGCTTACAGAAAATAATGCACTCCTTGTTTCTTGAGTCAAAACCAGACATTAATCTGTTTAAACTTATTCCTACTCACCCTGTCCATTTTTGTTACTTTTTAAAAAAATGTACAAGTCTTATACTGACTTTTTACTACTGGCATATTAGATATAACATAATTTTTGGAGCCTGTTGCCTGAATTTAAGGTCTGAGGGCAGGCTGGCATAAGAACAACTTCTAAAATGTAGTTTTGGCAACATTTTCTCCAATAGCATATGACAAGCATCTTTCCAACCCTTAATTTAATTCCTGAGTTGTTTTTATTTCTACTTGAATCATCATCATTATGGCCAGTGTCTTAGATTTATGTATTGTTTTTTAATATATTTTCATAAGTTAGTCCAGGTTATTCACTGCTTTTATTTTCATTTCTAACTTCATATCCAAATTGTTTTTTCCTCAATTGTGGAGATAAACATTTATGCAAAAAAAAATTTTATAAAACACATAATTGAGAATCTGGCTGCTATAAAAAAGAATCTTGTTATTTAGGTGGGTGATTCTTTTTAACTATAGCCATGTTACTTGGAGCTGCTGAGAATTCTCAGTGACATGAGAATTGAGCTGAGTTTTTGTTCTTAGAATAGTATTATGTGAGCAACCCACTCAGGAACTCTTGCCACATAGTGGGAGCTTTGTCTGTCGTTTGTTTTTCTTTTTTGTTTTTTTCTGAGACAGGGTCTCGCTTTGTAGCCCAGGCTGATCCTGAACTCACTATGGAGCCGAGGCTGGCCTTGGACTCACAACAGTCCTCCTGCTTCAGCCTCCCTAGTGCTGGGATTACAGGCCTGTGCCACCACACCTGACTTTGTGTGATACTGGGGAATTGAACTCAGGGCCTTGAGCTGCCTAGGCCAATGCTTTAGCCGTTGAACTACACCCCATGGGATCATACTTCACTCGGAGCTCACAGTCCTACATTATTTATGGTCTGAGAGTACTCTTGTCAGTTTTCTAATTCATTATGATTGGTGGCCATAAGCTACATAATGTGGTTTATGCCCTTTCTTAATCCTTCTCCTCTTATTGATTAATTTTTTCAATAGGGAATATTAGAATCAGCTGTTCTACTTAAAAAGTCCCATTTTTGTGTAATGTTGTTAGGATCTGTGTAGCAAGCACTGCTGTCTTCACATTACCAAATGCACGAGCTAGGTACAGCAGCGTGTATCTTTCTGATTTATCTCTTTACCATATGAAAGTAGCATCTGTGTATTCCCATTTCATTGTCAGTGTTTGCCAAAAAAAAAAGTCTTCTATCTTTTCTTTTTGTATGTAAGTGGTCATTTTTCTCCCTTAATATATAAGTACATTGATGTTTAATTTCTTTTTGAGATAGGATCTTGGTCTCCAGTCCAGGCTGATCTTGAACTCTCTGTGTAGCCCAGACTGGCCTTAAATTAATGGCAATCTTCCTGCCTAAGCTTCCCCAATGCTGGGATTATAGGTGTGCGTCACCACACCTGGCATATGCACTGCTTAAGCATTTGCGTTCTAATTACTGCACTTTTCTTCCAACCCCATTGATTTATTTTTATGGATTTCTTAATACAGAACCCATTAATATGGAGCTGGCATAAAACTTACATAGGTTTATTCCTTTAAACTGCTCTATCCTACATACTAATGTATCCTAAATACTAATATTTTATGCTTAAAAACTTAAAATCAAACCCCTTATTTGGAAACCATAAATAAGTACAGCAGAATTTGGAAGTTCTTAAAAAGGGAAGAATTTACAAAATGTATGAGGTATAATGCAGTATTATGGCACTTGGTTACTTTTTTTTTTTTTTTTGCCCCTGAGACAGAGTCTTTTTCTGTATCCCAGGTTGGTCTTGAACTCCCTGTGTAGCCCAGACTGGCCTGGAACTCACTGCAATCCTGCCCCAGCCTCCCAAGTGCTGGGATTACAATATAAACCACCACACCCAGTTTACGCCTTGTTAGTGCTAACATTTGAGTATATTAATGTTCTTGGTTTTTAAAAAAATAATACTAAGAGAATCATTTTGTTTGTGGATCTTTTTGGTAAGGATACATATAATCCTTGTCATTAAATCTCAATAGAATGTGAGTAAGCTATAAATATAAGTAAAACCTATATTTTTCGTTTAGACTTGTCAGAAAAAATGAAACCACCCATCTCAATTATGGAACTGTTGTGAGAACTGAAGTTTTTCATGCATCAGTTACATGAGATGTTTCCCTTTTCCCAGGTTCATTTTAACTTGCAGTTTACAAAACCAAATACATCATTGGGAGATGCTCAGTCAGGAGCAGCTGTTAGTATGCCGAGCTCAACTGATAAGGAAAAGTAAGTACTAAGTGACCTAAAATTTAATATTCCTGGGTTTAAAAGTCATCTTCAAGAATTTTTATTAGTGTTCTCTTTTCCAAAATGCAAATTTGAGTCGCTTTTCACTATAAATGCTTTCTCATATATTTTTGTATACTGTAGGATACTTCTAGGCATCTAGTAAAATTTTGTCTTAAGTGCTGGAGGATTAGTGCAGCAGTTAAAATTCTTGCCTAGCAAGCTCAAGGCCCTGAGGTCAGTTCCCCAGCACCACAAAAACCAGGCGTGGTAACTCTCGCCTGTAATCCCAGCACTGGGGAGGCTGAGGCAGGAGGATTGCTGTGAGTTCAAGGTCAGTGTGGGCTCCATAGTGAGTTCAGGACCAGTCTGGACTACAGAGCAAGACCCCGTCTCAGAAAAAAACAAAACAAAAGAAAAATTTTATCTTAAGAGACTTTCTTATGTAGCAGAGGTTGCTGTTGTTAAATATTCTTGGGCATTACATAGAAATCTTCAATTTCTTCATAGTCAGCTGGTTTTGTTTTTATATTGTTGGACCTGAGTGAGACAGTAGTGTACAGGAGAAGCACCATTCGCTGAGGAGAGGTTAGGAGTCCTTTAATAGCTGGAGACAGAATGAGTTCATGCCCCCAAAGAATTCTCAGTCCTGAAGGGTGCCTTGGTGAGGTTCAGACAGGCAGAGACCACAACAAGCACAGGAGGGTGGCGAGAATTCAGGGGAAGAGGGGTCACCTGTATGGGGGGAGAAAGGGCACGATTTTAGGGGAGATCTATGCCTTGTGCCTGCTTTCCTGTAGACGATGAACAGAGGGCGAGCCACCAGGTCATGAGGCAGTTCTGAGACAGCTGTGTGGCCATGTGTGCTGGGGAGCTCTCCATGTTGCTGGATATGTAGCTTTGAGTGTAATCTGAGAAACCAGAATTATGTGATGGTTTG